>VYZS01021846.1:0-12216 GCA_013400695.1 Neodrepanis coruscans
AGAATATGTAAATAGTGTATCCCCCTGTACTCTTTAAATAAGTGTCAAATGTAAGCCTTCCTATCTTATTCAAAAACTGCTAAGAAAGCAATGGCTTCACTTTTGCAGAACACACTATAAATAAGCAGAAAGTGAAATTATAATTATTTACCTGGAGATACTCCAACAAAGTATATAATGCTTCATGTTTTAACAAGTTTTGTGATATAGAAATGAGGAAAATAATCAATAAAAACAAAATTGTGAAAAAAGAATTATCACATCTGAAATAAAATTAATTCAAAGACTAGAAAATATTCCAATCAAAGAGATTACACAACCTTCACTGCAGAATCGTAAAGAAATTAATATATCTATCTGAAGAGTCTAGAATAAGGACTTTTAGTAAATATGTCAGGATGATCATTTATAGAAAATAGCAAATGGCCTGTCTACTTTTGAAAAGGAAGCAGAAGAGTGGAAATAAATAGATGTCTCAATATGATTTTAGATGGTTTTAGAATGTAAATAATAGCAACAACAAAGAATCATTTAGGCTGAGAAAGACCTCTGAGATCATCAAGTCCAACCTCTGACTGACCGCCACCTTACCAACTAAACAATGGCTCTAAGTATAACATCCAGATATTTCTTGAACACCTCCAGGGATGGTGACTACGCAACCTGGACAGTCCATTCCAATTTTTAACAAAAAGAAGTTCCTTTTGATGTCAAACCTGAACCTCCCCTGGTGCATCTTGAGTCTATGAGCTCTCATCCATGTTGCTGGTTGACTGGAAGAAGAGGCCAACCCCCACCTTGCTACAACCTCCTTTCATGTAGTTGTAAAGAGCAATAAGGTCACCTCTGAGACTCCTTTTCATTAGCCTAAACAGTCCCAGCTCCCTCGGCTGCTCCTCACATAACTTACTCTCTAGACCCTTTACTAGCTTCACTGCTCTTCTCTGCACTTGCTTCAGCATCTCAATGTCTTTCTTGTACTGAGGGCCCCAGAACTAGACACAGTACTCAAGGTGCAGCCTCACCAGTGCCACAGGGGGACAATCACTTTTCTGGTGCTGCTGGCCTATTATTATTGATACAAGAAGTACAGAAGTACAGAGTACTTAGAAGCACAAAGAAAATTTAATAAAATCCAAATGTTTCCAAGAGTAGACAATAGCATTTATTGATATTTTTAAGAATTTGTCTTCTAAGCAAGGCAAGAGAAGATCTCATCTACCTGGATTTCAAAACACTTTCTGACATTATCTGATATGAAAAGAATTACTTAAATCTGAGAGGATAAAGAATTGACTAAGCAGGACAGGACAACAGATTGTGTTAGGTGTTTGCATTGTTTGATGGAAGCTGCTAAGGGGTTCATCATGGGCTGTCTTGCCATAGACCTCTTTAATATTTAAACTGAAGATTAGATCACAAAACCTTGGAGAATGCTGCTGAAATTTGCTGGTAAAGCAAGACTGAGAACCATTGAAATTATAAAAACATACAAGAAGAATCAGATGACCTTTGTGACTTCTATAATGGAAATGGAATTAAACTTAATAGTAAAAAAGAGCAGTATAACTAGATTTTCAGCTATAAGCTGTGAGTTTATCAGCTGCAAAGGACAGAGAAAAAGAAAGATGCAGCCAATCTAATCAAGAAGGACTATCAGCCACCAAAACATGACGTAGCTATGAAAAATGCTAATATGGAGTATTAAAAGAGGTATTTTTGGGTTAGAGAAAGAGATGCATAACACTGTCACATGAGGCAGAATACATCTTCATTTTGAAACTCATGAACAATTCCTGTCCTCCATAGTAAACAAAGATTTGCTGAAAACTTCATCAAAAATGTAATGGAGGTGAAGGGGAAGTTGATCAGCATGATGTCAGGAATGCAGAACTTAATTCACAAAAGGAAATTGAAAAATACTGTATTATTCTGCAAAACAAACAAACAAACAAAAAAAACCCCAAAACCAAAGATGAGAAATTCCCTTGGTAAACACATGAATAGGTTAAAAGAGGCCACATATGTTTATAATGTATTGAACTTTGAGATTAGTATCATCATAGGAATTTTACATATATAAAAATATATATATTTTAAAGACATGCTTTTTATGAAACATGAGTGCTTGCACTAGTGGAGGATAGAACTCAGCACCCAAGAATGCCAGTTTATTCTGAGTCATAAACACGATTTCTGGGGTCAGGCAAAATAACATTTACACCAAGTGCTTTAATTGAATTTATTTTGATTCAAACACACATCATTTTCTTCTTCACTCATCTGCTTCAGATCTACACGAATGCTTTAAACATCATTTACTCACTAGGTGCCTAATGCAAAGCTTATTTAGTCAAAAGTGCTTCCACTGACTTCTTTATGCTTTGGATTATGTTCTATATCCTTACCCATCAACCAGCTGCTGCAGGCTTGCAGTTTTATCGCAATATTAGACTGCTTTTCTCTTTCCCCCATGATCTAAAGAGGGAAAGAAAGAGGTATACTTTGGTTTGCCCTGTCTGTTCTTTAATGTACTTAGATTGCAGTTATTTCCTGCTGGGCCCTGGATGAGGTTTAGTTGGTTGAAGAGCAATTTTTTAATCATCTCAAAAAATGAATGAACTGGAATATATGTCAGGCTTCTATCAAGATGAAAAATGTGGAAACTTACCAGTACCTCTCTTCCTCTACATATATTGTAGGTCATAAAAACCCATTCTGTACAGTACTGATTACTCTTATAAAGGAAGCTAGAAATGTAATTATGTGAAGGATGATCACTAAGAAACTTTGCAAAACAGCTAAAGCAGACATCAAATTATGGCTGGCTGTGTATGGTAAAAAATGCANATGTACTTAGATTGCAGTTATTTCCTGCTGGGCCCTGGATGAGGTTTAGTTGGTTGAAGAGCAATTTTTTAATCATCTCAAAAAATGAATGAACTGGAATATATGTCAGGCTTCTATCAAGATGAAAAATGTGGAAACTTACCAGTACCTCTCTTCCTCTACATATATTGTAGGTCATAAAAACCCATTCTGTACAGTACTGATTACTCTTATAAAGGAAGCTAGAAATGTAATTATGTGAAGGATGATCACTAAGAAACTTTGCAAAACAGCTAAAGCAGACATCAAATTATGGCTGGCTGTGTATGGTAAAAAATGCAACTGAGGCAGTAGGAGAACAAATTATTTCAAAGCCAGGCTATGCAATCTTCTTCCCCAAAGGAAGGGTGGCTACATACCCTTCACTCTTATTTTGGAGAATGACAGTTGCAGTCCAAAATATTTCAGATGCAAAGCTGACCAGAGTATCAGATGATCAGCACCAGCAAATAGATAGATTAATGCTTTACATACTAAAATATATTTGGCTACTCCTATGGGTGCTTAACGGATCCTGTTTTAGGGCAATATAACGAGGGTTTTCTCCAGTCTCTAATTCTCATTTTGACTAAATGCCAAGGCTCTTCACTAAACTTGTGCAGTACAGGTATGGATATATATGTTTATGTTTTAATCCAGTTCAGGGAAATGTGCAAGGGACTCCACCTCTTCATACTTTCTCATGCTTACCGTTAACAGTATATGATAGCACATGAATAGTCCTTACTTTTTTCAAGTGAACAGTCATGTCCTTGATAGGGTAAAACAATGGATTAAGGAAAAACATTGTCTGCTTCTGCACTGTACAGTTAAATAAGCCTTATAAGCAATATGACCTCTAAGTATTCTAATGTTACACTTTTCAAATGAAAAACAATGGCAAGTTTTATCATTATAAAATACCTAGTAAAGCAGTTTTTTGGCAGAAAAAAGCCAAATAGACTGACCAGTAAGTAATCAACAACTTAGCCCCATTCTAAATTACTTTCTTTTCCACCATATTTATTTCCCTAATTTAGAATAATTGTGTATTTATGACACTTATTTTAGCCAGAGAGCAGTAATTGTTTTTGATAAAGTAGACAGAAACAGTAAAGCTCCCACATAAGTAAGTATATGTGTAGGTTTAAAAATTTCATTTTAAGTATAGTCCATAACATATATTGGCATTAATGTAGAGAAAGAAACAGAGCTGCACAGAATTCAGCTATCCATAACAGTGTTTGAATTATAATATCAAAGGTTCTTCTTCAGAACTCTGCAAAGTTACCATTTTGTTGGGTATTTTCTCTTCTGCTCAACAGGCAGCTGACACAGTACATTAATGAAGACATGCCAGAACCTTGATGCTATCCTGTATTACATTAAAAATAAATTAAAGTTGCACAGGATGTACTAGGAATATTGAACAAAAGATTTTATCATCTGATGTTTAATATTTTAAAAAATGAAAGAAAACTTGAATACACAACAAAAATATTTGTAGCATCCTAAAAAAATAAAAAATGTAGAGCATAGAACTGAAAAAATCATATTAAGTCGAGAAGTCTTCAACAGTGTGTAGATGCAAAACAGTTTTACAAAGTCAGTGTACTCAGTTCAGTATACAGAGAATATCTGATGGAAATAAGTGGCAGCACGAGCTTGAAAATAACTCTAACTAAATATGTATTTCAATATATCTATAAGAGTTTAGTATACTTTACTGCTATCCATCGAATTTCATGACACACAACATTTATTTGTATACATAGTTCTCTGGAACACAAACTTGTATTAAACTCTCTTCATCTTCTCTTCTCTTTCCAGCAGTCCACCAAACAAAGCAGAAACGATTGCCACATATTCAAAGATAAATCTTGAGATGAATCCAGATTATATGAAAAAAATACAGAGGTGCAAAACTGTGGTCTGATGAACATAATTTGGAAAGAACCTCTTGTTAGTGGCCTGACTAGGTGACTGAGCAGGTTCATTGCACTCCCTTCTATCTCATACAGACAATTTACAAAGCACTTTGAGACCTTCAGCGTGGTCACTAGTGATATCCACCGTGGAAACATTATATATTAAAAAAAAAAATTCTATAGTATTTCCCAAAGTAACTGTGGTGTTCTCTGCTAGTGAATCCATATGCATAAGAACTGTACCCATTTAATAGTTTCAGTGACAATGAACACATTTTTCTTTGTCAGTGCTACCTGGTTCTCATACATTTCATTTAAATTAAATCCAGCTTTAATTATCTCCCCTGAATGTCTCATTGTATCTCTTTATGTAAAATATATACTAATGATTCATAATTCCCTCTATTTTTATAGGAATTCATTCAAACTCTACCTAATTTTTCTATAGTTTACTCTGCACTTAAAAGAATGGAAAAATAATTTTATTGAAAAATTAATCTATAAAATAATGGAGCTGGCTGCAGCACTCATTTATATCCCTGTAAATTCAGAAAAGTCAGTAGTTGCATATGATGCATAAATCTAACAAAAATCTGCCTCCCCTCATAAAAATTCATATGCTTTAAGACCTTTCATTAATTTTTCCTTCTGATTTTAAGCATATTCTGTCATTTCTGCATGATTTTGAATAGTCAGATTTTTTGTCAACATCTGGGAAAAAAACAGTCTGTAAAAGACCTTTCATAACAAATTCTATAGAACAATGTCAAGAATATGTGAATGAAAGAGTAAACCTAGAAGTTATTAATTGTGATTTGTAAGAAATGCATATACACTGCAAGAATCTCAGTAAAAAGAATCACTATCCTTTTGGCTAAATATTAATTTTCATCATGATTTATAAATGTGAGAAATCAGAAATGCTGATGGAATTATGCCTATACAAGAACTTTTCATTTTGAACAGACCTCAGATATGACTTTGAGAATGAGCAATTATAATCATGTGAGATTTAACCACTGTTATCCAACACAGATTAATTCTGCTCTGTCAGTAACTTTTATGGTGTATTATCTAGCTCAAAATTCTCAAAGAGAGAAAAAAAAAAAAAAGAGGATTTAAACAAAGTAACTGGTTTCATGCTTAGCTAGCATTTAGTTAAATAAGCACAGATGTGGGTTTTATCTGCTTAAAAGTAAATCTGTGGTTTCCTTATTTAAATTCTTAAGTTTTAACGTCCATCAGAAAGGCTGTTGCTGCAATGAATAATTTAATCACTGCCGCCTATTACATGCTACTACACAGCAAGCATATTCGCAAAGCTGTGAAAGACACTGGCCAAGTGTCAGCACTCCTTGTAACTCAGCCGGCCTCCCAGAATAGTCACTGCAAGGAACTAAGGAACTCTGAGGTGGACAGAGGGCGACTGTGGTAGGGAAGGGAGTGAAGAGGTCACAATAGAATTGCACCAGATCAGCAAGATACTTGAGAGAGACGAGAGGTCACCGCGGGCTCCGTGCTGCTGTGGTGTCGTTTCAGCTGTTTGTCCCTTGGTGGAGTTCTTGAGTTAGTTTCTCTTTTCCGTTAAATGGCTTTAACTGCTGCATGTGAGGGTTCTGTCCTTGTTTTTACCGTGCTTTGGAATTTGCTGTCATGTTTACTGTATTTAACCTTTTCCACGTATTATTATGAATATGTTACTTTCAAGCCAATCTGTTTCGCGCTTTTTTTTTTTTTTTTTTTCTTCTGGAGCTTCTTTTTCGTGTGAGTGCAAATTGTTATACGTATTATGTATTTGTTAACCTACAAAGTGCTATGGATATGTCTGTCTCTCTTTAAAGAGAGATCTCAGAAGTAATTTTCCAGTGAGAGCCACCGACATTCCTGAACTGCGAAAACGAAATTATTGTGGGCTGCAAGCGTCATCTGCAGACGCGAGTTCGCCTGCCAGCAACAGAAGCCAGGCTCATCCAAGAAATGCAGATAAACCAGCCATTAATTACATCTGCATACTTTAGCGATGACCCCTGTCTCTCGAATCAACAACTACAACAAGGGCAACAAAGCCCCGCTGCAGAGTATCGGAAGCATGGGGGGACGCAGAAAGCCGAGGGAGCTCCCAGGCTGCTTTAGGATTTCCCCACGTACAGCAGGCTGCGATTGTCAGCAAGACGGATTCCTTCCCACACGCAAGATGCCACGTCGGTGGCCTTATCAGATGTTCGCTTTAAGGACACAAGCTCCTATTTCCCCTCTGTATATCACCAGCATCTCGGGCTATTTTATTTATTACAGACGATTATATTTGTGATCCCTCTTCCCACTTGATCTCACCAGATCAGAAGGACAAATGCCCTGTCGTGTCTGAGCACGTGTGGGCGTCTGTGTGCATCGGGGAGGGCGGCAGCCGGGAAGACGGGGGGGAGTTACGCTGCGCAACAGATTTGCCCGAGAGGGACAAACCTCCCCCTCCTTCTGAAACAGCCGAGCTTGATCCTACCAACACTCGGGATTGATGTGGGCGCACGGGCCGCGAGACCGGGAGTCTACGATGCCGAGGAGGCGGACAGAGGGAGCAGGGGTGATTCCACTCTCTCCCCGCACGAACGAGCGGGATGCGGGGGGGCGGGAGCGGGGGACACTCGGCCAGCACAGCCCCGTTCTCCCTCCGGCAGCGGGGGCACGTGGGCCGGGAGCAGCGCGGCCATCCACCATGCAGCGCACGTCGGGCCCATTTCCCACGCCGGCCGCCTGCCTTGGGGGAGGAGGCGAGAGAGGAAGGGGGAATGATAGAAAAGGGGGGGCCGTTACCTCTGCTCCAAAAGAGGAACCAATCCACTGTGAAGGACGCAGCACTCCCGAGAAGGAAAGACATTGCACATTCAGAGATTGCATGTGAAGACACTGCAAAAAAGAAAGAAGGGGGGGGAGAGGGGGGGCTGGGGCGCGCAGACCGCGTGTGAAAGGCATAGTGTGTAAGAGAGGCCAGCGAGGGTAGGAAGGGAAGGGGGAGCGATTGCACATGGCAAGAGAAAGAAATCACTCATTCGCTTGAAAGAGGCTCTCGCAAAGCAGACAGTAGTAAAAGCAGGCATGGGAGACAACAGCGAAGGAGACGCAGGCGAGCGCCCATGCCGTGTAACAGCCCGAATCCGATTAAAGTTTATGTCGGGGAGGTTAAAAACGCTCTCATCCCGCCCTTCCCCTGGCGAGGGGACATTAAGTTTCCTGGCTGCGTTTAAAAACACAAAGGGAAGGAACAGCAGGAGCTGCGGATCGCAATTGTATTGCCAGTGCAGGGAGCCAATGCAATGCAGTATGCTGGTATTTCTACGTACTGGCATGCCTGGATCTTACACTGTGAGAAGAATTTCCTCCTCTCGGAGCTCCAGAACAGCGAGGGGGAATTTTGATAAATTCGAGTTGCTCGGCAAATATAATAGGGATTTGGTATTAATCCTACTTAACCCGCTGCGAAGATGCTGCGTTCCTGAGCCCCCCTCCTCCGTCCGGGACTGCGGCGGTGAGCACTGAGCCTGCGCGGAGCTGGGCTTTCTCGCTGATGCTGCAGATAGAAAGCCGAGTGTCTCCAGCATAGGCGGGGGAGGGTTTTCGTGTTCTGGCGAGGCAGGGAGAGCAGCCGGGGCCGGTGCCAGGTCCGGAGGAGACGCCGGAGGAGCAGCCCTCTGGATAGGGGAGCTCTCCCTCCCTCCCTCTTGCCGATTCCATGCGGCGCTGCTCTGCCTCTCTGTGTCTCTGGACTCCCCAAGGAAAGAGGTGGCAACCTTCCCTTCCTCCTACAGTCACTTACTGCCCCAAATGACAAAGACACGCTGTGACCGTTTCTTTGAACCACCTCAACATATCCGTCCGCTTTTCGCTCAAATATGTCATCGCGATGAAAGAGGCATTTTACTACATTGGTCTGCATACATTTTTATTCAAAATAGCCACATATAATGAAAAATGCACACATGCACACACAGAACCCGCAACAACTTGTTTTCCCACATGTGTTCGCAGAGGGACAAAGAGCAGCTGGATTCCTGCTTTCCCCTTGCTGAGCGCACGGGCACAAACACACACGCACACATGCTCACACCGGCACACACACACGCCTGTTCTCTCCCCACTGGCTGCCCCTTGCTCGCCTGCTCCCGGAGTCTCCCTTTTACCTCCGGGATCCGAACGGAGAGGACAGGTACAGGAGCCAGGCATCACCAAGGGTAGGGACAGAGGCACACAAATACCATAGGGGATTAAATGGCACAAAGTCAAAAGGAGGCGCGAACTAGGGACGCCAGAATAAACAAAGTTGAACAGAGAGCTTTAACATTAAAGTTTATTTCCCACTTACCCAGGTAGGTGACGCTACATTTTAGCAATCATCGAAGCAGCAAGTCTCTGTTCTGAAATAAATCTGTTACTTCTAACATGTGTTTATTCTACTAACCCTCTCCCCCACTTCCCGATCATCTTCTCCGAGGGATTTTTTTTTTTCTCCTAGGAAACCTACAAACACGCTGAAAAGACACATTTAAATCACGGTAATAAGAAGAACACAATCACAATGACCAAAACGCTCAAACAGTACTGGGAAAACAAGACTAAAGTCTGACATCTAAGGCAGCCCCCTTAGCTCCCTGGAGTTTTATGCAGTTACAGTGACTGCAGCTATTTCACAAAAGCACCGACACGACAGGGGAAGGTGGGAATCTGCGAAACGACTTTCCTTACCAGCGTGATTCCGCAAAATGCAGAATAGAAGAAAAGAAAGGCGAATAAACATTTGCTTTAAAAATCGTTGCTCGATTCACAGCCTATAGCGGAGGTAGGGAGGGAAAGGACAGGAGAAAATCACTACAGAGGTTTTAGAAGGCAACAGAAGCAACACTCGGGCGTGAAATGAGGACCGTTGTTGAGGACTGAACTGGTGTTTTGTGATGAGCAGCTATCCCACTTGCAGCACTAGCAGCAGCAGAGACAGAGGCTAAGACTGAGCTTTCTAGAGTGCAGCGCTTGACTCGTCCTCCCTCCTCCTCCTCCTCCCTCCCTTTCTCCCTCCCCCTCTCACTCTCGCTCGCTTGCTCTCTCTGCTCTCCCTCTTTCTCTCTCTCCCTCTCTTTCTGTGTGTATGTAGCGCAGGCGGCTCTGCTGCTGCAGCGTCAGGGAAGAGCTATCGAGAGGCTTCAGCAGCTCCCATCACTTTGGGCAAACTTGCCGGTTTACCGCTTCTTCTTTTTTTTTCCCCTTTCCGCCCCCCCCGCTCCGAGTGGAAAGCTTCTCAATTGCCATTCAACATTTTAAAGCACAAGCCGCTCTGCCGTGAAAGCTCCTGATCCACACTTCTCTGAAAGACACAGGAGGGAATACACAATTGCAGATTTCACCCGCTGTGGCGGTGCAGATCACAGGAAACAACTGACTGATACAATTTTATTTGCAAATAGAACTCTTTTTTTTTTTTTTTTTTAATTGCGTCGCGGCTCTTTTCTCCTCTCCTTTGCCATTCCGCTTATATGGATGTAATTCAGAATCTGTGTTAATTCACGTGGGGGATCCAGTTACATCTTGTTCCGCTCCGGGTATATTTACGAGAGACCAATAATCGCCTTTGGACACATAGTTTTGTTGCTAACCTTTGAACTGAAAGGATCAAGTTCAGATCTGGTTACCTGCATTGGGACGGGAAGGAAGAGAAGAGAGAGACTGCAATCTCATTTATGAATCGCTCTCAGTGCTGCAGATCCAGATTGCTATAATACATGCAGTGCAAATGCAGGTAAGGTACACACACAAACTGCGGATGCAAAAACAAACTTGGGACTGTTGTGTGTCTATGTTCTTATCTCCAGCCTTGCAAATTCTGGGCAAACAGCTTCTGCAGTTTCTGTATCGTTGCTTTGTGACTAATGACCTTGCGCAGAGTTGTTAAAAAAAAATCTGCTCCGGAGAAAGAGCTGAACATTTTAGACGATCTCTGAAGATGGATTTGGGTACTTTTCTGCCAACCAAAATGGATATTCTGTGGACTGCTCTCTAATACTCGGGGTTCTTCTCCTATCAGCTGTGCAGCTACCGACATTACTGGGATTTTTATTTTTTCTTTACTTTTTTTTTTTTTTTTTTTTTTTAAGAACTGCCCATTGCTAAGAGGATTTGGAGTTTTCCCGGACACAATCCCTTTTGAATAAAGCAAATCACAGGGGTTTTTTTCCCTGTGTGTGCAGAGAGGGGGAAGAATAAAGCTAATGCCTTGGTCGTAAACGGCTGAGAGAGAGAGAGAGAGGGAGAGGGAGAGAGAGAGAGAGAAAAGAGAGATGTTGTGAGAATTGTAGTTAACTCCAGTGCCGAAGACGACGACCTGGGGGGCTTTGAATCGTACAGTGCTGCTCCTGCTTGTATTGCAAACCTTGCAAAGTGATTACAGTAAAATCAGAGAGGAGGAGGAGAAGTGGGAGGAGGGGGAAAATCCCATCCTTTCTACTAAGATGAATCTTTAAAAAGCAAAATACACTGTCCCGTGAACTGTAAGTATATCGCAACTGGCAGGCAGGGAGGGCAGCAGAGGAGCCAGCAGCAGGGTTTTGACCAATTGCACCAGCCATGAGACAGTAAGTTTTCAGGAATAGAAGGATTTTATAATTGATTACCTAGACGCTCAGCCGCTTTGTTGGCTGGCTTATCAAGGGAGTTTATTGGGGGACAGGTGGAAGTGAGAGGAAGGCGGGGGGTTTCAGTGCAACGAAGATGAGGAAGATGCGGACCTTTCTTGGCTTTGTACATTGCTGCTGCTGCTTCTTGCTCCTCCTGCCTCCGCCGCTCTGGCTCAGCCTGGCAGAGGCTAAGCAGCTCCTGAAGTACCGGCTGGCCGAGGAGGGACCCGCCGACATCCGCATCGGCAACGTGGCTTCCGACCTGGGGATAGTGACAGGCTCCGGAGAGGTGACATTCAGCCTGGAGTCGGGCTCCGACTATCTCAAGATCGATAACATGACCGGGGAGTTGAGCACCACAGAGCGGCGCATCGACCGCGAAAAGCTGCCGCAGTGCCAGATGATCTTCGACGAGAACGAGTGCTTCCTGGACTTCGAAGTGTCGGTCATCGGTCCGTCGCAGAGCTGGGTGGACCTCTTCGAGGGCCGGGTCATCATCCTAGACATCAACGACAACACCCCCACCTTCCCTTCCCCCGTTCTCACGCTCACTGTGGAGGAGAACCGGCCCGTGGGGACCCTCTACCTGCTCCCCACCGCCACTGACAGGGACTTCGGCCGCAACGGCATCGAGCGCTACGAGTTGCTGCAGGAGCCTGGCGGGGACGGCGGCCGCCGCAGCGGCGGCGGAGTCTCGGCTGCGGCGGTCCCCGAGAGCGCCCCCTACCCCGGCGGCAGCAAGCGGCGGCAGGAGGCGGAGGCGG
>VYZS01021862.1:4007-14984 GCA_013400695.1 Neodrepanis coruscans
GGTTTTGGTGTTTGCGCAAAATAAACTGTGATTTTTGTGTGTTTTCTTCATTTTTGGGGTGTGTTTGTGACTTCTCTCAGAGTCTCTGCTCCAAAATCACTGAATTTGTGGTAAAACCACCACAATGTGATAAAAATCATAGAAATACCGGAGAAGGCTCATGGCTTCTTCCCCTCAAAAGGAGGCAGGATCAATAGCCTAACTGAAGTGCATCTACACCACTGCACACAGCACAGGCAACAAATAAGAAGAGCTGGACGACATTGTACAGCTCGAAAACCATTACAAAGTTGCAATTATTGAAACATGGTGGGATGACTCATACAACTGGAGTGCTGCAATGGATGGCTATAAAATCTTCAGAGGGAATAGGCAAGGAAAGAGAGATGATGGAGTAACCCTGTAAGTTAGGGAGTGTTTTGACTTGAGTTTGATGATGGTGGTGATGGGATTGAGTGTTTATGAGGAAGAATCAGGAGGTAGGCCAATAAAGCAAGTACCCTAGTGGGAGTCTGTTATTGACCACTCAACCAAGATGAACAGACAGATGAAATATACTATGAGCAGCTGGGGGTAGTCTTATGATCACTGGCCCTTGTTCTTCTGGGAGATTTCAATTTAAGATGTCTGCTAGAAATGCAACATAGAGAGGAGAAGTCTTGACTTTCATTACTATTACTATCTGGAATACAAACTACTATATCTCTGGCTTCTTCAAAAATTACCTGAGATGAAAGAAGTAACGAGATTAATACCCGAGAAAGTAGAAAAATTCCTTCTCTTAGGAAAGTGACTTCATGAACCAGCAGGGGCTTATGTTTAAAAAGAAGTCGCAAATTCCCTTTTGTTGGAACTTTTGGGTAGAATTTGTTTACAGCAGCTAAAATGAAGAAGATGGTATCTAGATGTCATAGAATATGTAAAGGCAGAAGTATTTGTACTATATTTAATGAATCTCTAATAATTTTTTACTCCTGTGATGGAATTATGGAGGGAGAATGACTTTGCCCTTCCATGCTGCTCACATTATATTTCATATCCTTTCAACTAATTTTTTTCCCTCTCCTTACTGGGTCTGTCCAGTTATGGGCCTGTACTATTCTGGATCTTGATATTGAGAGAAAATGGAGTTGTGGTAGAAAAACACAGCAGGGAAACTACTTTAAGGAAAAGTGAAGGTGGGACTATGTCTTATATTCTCCAAGAATACGTTTTAGCACTTCAAAGGTTGTGTAGTTTTTCTGAAAGTCATCAGCTGACACTTTGACACCATGGCCCTAAAACCTGCTTCTGTGTGAAGCAAAGCAAAACAGCAAAGTTAATATCGTGGTAGACAGAATCCATGTAGAAATCTCCAGTTAACTGAATCAGTTAACTGAAGTTTTGAAGATTCAGAACTGGAAGTTATTGTATAAGAACATATATAACAATATCTAAATGACACTCCATTTATTAAAAAATCAAATTATTTTCCTGTCTTTTGTGTATCTGCCTGAAATATTTTAGTGCAGTGTTGCCCCAGTGTGAAGATTCACAATAAAGGAAATTTAAAGTTTTGATAATTAATGAAACATCCTCTTCAGAATACTGGATATCCAAAATAGGGCCGATATTTTTCATCTTTAGCATTCTTTAAGTATGTTTCCCTGTATCATTGCCCCATTGAATAGAGAATGCAGTTGAATACAGAACCATTCATAAATACTTATACTAAATAGATGAGATATAAAGTTTTAAAGATTAGTGAAACAGATAGAAAAATATCTGATAAATACTGTGATTTCATGATCAGTGTCAGATCAATTTATTTTGTTGTTAGCTTGTTGGGTTTTTTTATTCATGATTTTTTTAGACAGCAGCTTATACATGTTTTCAGGAAAATTTTGTTATTAAAATATATATTATGTTTTGGTTGATATTTCGATTTTCTATCTATTTTCTGTTCATTAAAATTAGTAGTATCTTTTTATGCATCAGTAAATGATTTAGATGCCCCAACTCAAAATATTTCCTGGTTCAAGTTCTAAATAAGAGGGTTTGTGGGTGTTTGAGGGAGTTCAAACAAATAGACTCAGGAAATGGTACACTTCAGAAAAACATGCCAGAGGAAAAGAAATTCAAGAAAAATTTTCATCTGTTATTCCCCTTTCTAAGAGGTAAAAGTTGAGCAAGGCAAATGTCTAAAGGAAACTATTTTGACTGAAGTTCAGGGAGGAGGACTGTAAAGGAGGAAAGCACTTCTATGGGCTAGAACAAGGAAGTAGTGAACATTTTAGGTCAAGACACACATTGTGAAATTCATAATGTGTTGAAAAGTAGGAAGAGGACAGTGCAGCATAGCAGTAGGAAGAAGGGGCTGAGGGCTCATTCATATGTTCAAATTTTCAGATTATACTGAGAAGCAACTTCCTTGCTCTGCTGTGGCATGAAAATTGGAACAAGGTCTGTGAAACATCACAGGGCAATTCATCCATCTTATTTCTCAAATCAACACAGGTCAAAGTCCATACACTGTTTACTTTAAAGGGGTTTTTTATACCTTTGGAATAATGAGCTTTTCTGTACAATCAGAAGTGAAATCCCACCAGGAACGGGAATGAAGGGAATACAAGAAGATATTGGGTACCAGTGCTTTATGAATATGATTTCAGGGGACAGTTTTAATGTATATTGTATGTTATTGATTAACTCAGCTTTGCTGATATAAAATACGTTAACACACAGTTAACCCTGCGCAGAAATGACAAACAAATTCGAAGTAGTATTTTAAAAATGAAAGTAGCGTCAACAAACTTTTCCTACTTGTACTTTTTTTAAAAAAGTATTTTCACACAATTCTGAAATATGAATGCCAGAAAGTACTTTTATTGAATCTGTTTTCAGAAATGCTGGTAGAGACAGCTTAGCTTTCTAGAGAAAAATGTAAAAATACCAGGGATTAGGTGAAATATCAGTCTGAAACTTTAAACATTCTTCATGCTTACTATAAATTCTAGCAGAAAATGACACTTTCAGAAAAAAAAAAAAGGGTTTGTGAGGAAACCAACTTTACTTTTTTATTTTGTTTGCTTTTTTTTTTATTTTTAAATGGGATAAATATTCAAGCCTACTTTGTGGTATTTTCACATTTTCTTAATCCATATTTGAAGTATTTATGTTTTTTTCTGTCATATTTTGTGTAATCTACAATGATAGGATGATACAGGTACACTAACTTTCCTCGCAGAGCAGAATGTTAGAGCAGCATATTAACAAATAGTAATCTGAAATATAAACGGTTCTAGTTATCAAACAACTTGGTTGGGACTTCTCAGTTTTGTGCTCTGCCTTTTGAATGACATGTATAAATCAGAACCTACTTTATGGTACTTTTGCATTATCAGGGTATTAGCAGGGTTGAATATAATGTATTTCACTGTATTTCCCTCTCTACATGTATCCTCAGTTTCAGATTTGATGGGAAACCTATGAGTTACAGAACATAAGCTAGAAAGGGTCACAATGGTGTATGCTCAGTATCGAGTCTGTGAGGTATCCTTCAAATCTTACTTTCAGCAAGTATTTATGTCTCTGAAATTTTGTACAGGCAATCCACTTGTTCCTATAAGAGCTGACAAGCTTCTGGAGAAATTTAGATGATTAAACTCATATTAGCTTACATATTATTTAAGTCGCAGGACTTTACAATAGAGACTGTGAACTGGGATTGGAAGTAAAAGGGCAGCCAAGTTCTGCAAGATGGATGAGGAACTTGGAAATCACACTGGGAGGGATTTCAGGCAGTATCTGTCTCTTTGTTGAGTTCAAGTTGAGCCATGTAAAGCTCACTTTCCAAGGTTAAAATAAGCTTTGTGCATACTGTCCATGGTGCACTGCCAAATCTATGGGTAGCTGTTCTCACATTAGCTGGAAACTTTTTACATGTGTGGCTCCACTCTTATATAAGAGCTCCTGTAGCTGAGCCTTTAAGTGATCAATTTGTGAGGCCAAAGTGGCCCAGTCAAAGCAGCCCAGTTAAAACACATTATGATGAGAAATACTCTACTGACAAGGAGAAACTCTAAAAGCATCTTTTCACTCTTTCTGATTTAGCTTGATTCAGGTAATTTATGTTTAGAATGTAGCTTATTTCTCTATCCAAAAATAGTCGATTAGTTCTGGTCATTCAGCCTGAGATAGGCGATCAGTCTTTATGGTCAATGGCAAATGCATCAGAAGTTAGGGGGCCCAGATCAAATGAGGGTTTCCCCAGTGTAATGTATCTTTTTCAGAGCTCCTGGGAGCAGACATCCAATATGCAGCTAGTGAGACCTCTTAAGTGTAGAACTGAGATGTAATAAACATTTATTATCTTAGTTTCCAGAATGCATCCATTTTCCCAGAAATCAAAAAAGCAATAGTAAAAATATAAAAAGTTATAACAATGCTTGGGAAAGAGAAAATTTGGGTTTAATCTTTCCATACGTTTTCTCACAAAGTGATTTGAACATATGAATCTAACCTTTAACCCAGCCCCACTGTGTTCACCACTAAACCATATGTCATATCTACATCCCTTTAGAACTTCCAGGGATGATGACTTCCCTGAGCAGCCTGTTCCAATGCTTAACCACCCTTTCTGTGAAGAAATTCTTCCAGGTCCAACCTTAACCACCTCCAGCACAGCTTGAGGCCATTTCCTCTTGTCCTGTTGCTAGTTACCTGAGAGAAGAGGCTGACCTCCACCTGGCTACAACCTCCCTTCAGGTAGTTGTAGAGAGCAATAACATCTCCCCTGGGCCTCCTTTTCTCCAGGCTAAACAACAGCTGCCTCAGGCATTCCTTATATGTCTTACTCTCCAGACTCTCCACCAGCTTCATTGCCTGTCTCTGGGCACTATTCAGCAACGCTCAAGTTCCCAGGTAATGATTATGTCCAGTCTTCCAAAACCTTGTCTAAACAAAAGATTAAAGCATGCTCTGAACTGTCTTCATGATTTTTACCAAATCTGGCCATCATACAAAAAAGATTATAAAATTGAGGTGACACCCCTCCCATATCCATGTTTAAATCTCTCTGTAATGAAATGGAGGAGGAATTCTGGTCTCTATCCCAGCTCCTAAGGCTATTGATGTGTCTTATCAGTGACTGTTAGACAGAAAATGTACAAGAAGTCTCTGAGAGAAGAAATCACAGTCCAGTATCTCTCTTTCACCATCTTGGAAAAAGAACAGTTTCCTTCAATGACCTTCAAAGGTGTGTTCTAACAGAAGATATCACCACAGACTTTATTAGCATCTGGCTAATATAGCTGTCATTTCAATAAAAACATTATAGGAACTGTTGACTTCAAAAAGAATGATACTTTATTCCCTTACATATTAATGATCATGATGTTAATCAGGATGTTAAAAATTATGTTAATTCAGAAGCCTGACCTTCAATTCCTTTTTATTTTTATATGAAAGAAGTTTGATATTCTTTGTTTCATCAGAATTGAAGTACAGAATCTGAATTCCTTTTGAAACTCAATCTGCATTATAACATTGTATTAGGAGAAAATTATGGCTCTTGAAAGATTCACAGGTAGACATAAATCAAATCTTTTTCTGAGTTTTTCACAAAGTACCCATACTCTTGCACCAGGTACATTTCTAGAGAAGTGTATTCTCATCTTATGACCCAGCTGTTCAGCCTATCAATTTCCAGCAAAAAAATAAACTAAAAACTCTATTGTTTTGACTGTATGGCTGCGTATAAGTTGACTTTCTGCCATAAATTGAAAGTAGAAGGTAGGCTGTTAAGTTTTCTGATTGAAGATACTTTGAAGTTGATGACAGCAATACATAAAGTACAATAAATTGTAGTAGCAAAGAAATTACTATCAAACATAATTCTAACATTTCTATCTGTAGTAAAAGTTGTTTGAAAGAAAAAGTATTGCTAGAAATTACTGAGACTTCATTGACAGTTTGCTATTTTAGGATTGTTAAGAATTCTGTTCCGACTAATCAGATGTACAATATAAAATGAACAGGCAGACATGAAACTAGTTATTAATATTATGAATTAGACAGCATGATAATAAATAAGGAAATGTGTTGTAAAATTTTTTGTAAATTACTGCAGTCATACATAAAAAGAAACTCTATTCCCCTGTATTATTCAAAATCTGTATTATTCAAATTCCTTGTAGTTTGTCTGGGCTCCAGTATTCTCATAAATGTATGAACTAGAAAACTATTGACTGTTTTAACACCTCTCATTTCTCAATCAATCCAAATTCTGCTTTAAGAAGCAACAAATCTTCAGTTGTGATGTGTCTGTGTCTTACATAACAAGTTGCCCAGCATATTTTTTTTCAAAGAAATGTGCATATTGAAAATGTATTAGGAGAAAACGCAGATCTTCATTTTGTTCAAGTCAGTGGACAAGAATCTGGTAAAAGCACTGCCATCCTTCCTTTATTTTCTGACCCCTCCATCTTGGGTTGTGAGATTCAATGTTTTAATGATATTTTTCCAAGGAAAATTTACTCACTACATTTAAAATATCAAAACACTGATGTAAAGAGATTATACTTTGATCAGTCCTGTACTGCTGTTGTTCCTGTCCGTTTATCTTAGTGTAGACAGATGAAACTGCTCAACTAAATAGATTATTCAAGTCACAGTGATCTGTGGTGCTCTGCTTATATTTCCATGTGCTTCCTCTGTTTTGTACACGTGCTAAAGGTCCAGATTCTGATGTATTGTGATGGATTGATTTGTGCTCTGCCCTGAAACTCTCTATTCAAACTTAAAAAGATACAGATATTTGCATAAAATATCTCAACATAGTTTTAAAGACAGGCAACGATGCACTGCCATCCACCTTGTTCATTCACACACAATGACTTATTTAAAATTAAAGAGTCAACTTTTAGAAGGTAAGTTACATGTAATCAATGCCATTTATCTGGAAAAAAAAAGAGTAAGGAAGTCACATAAGCAGTCTCTACATCCAAGCTCATAGCACCTTGCAATGAAAGAATAGATGCTCTTTTTTTAAATTGTCTTCTGCTGTGACTAGGTGGCTCCCACCATGGGAGCTTGGAGCATAGAGAATAAGTATTGACACCAAACTCTTTTCTATATTTCTTACACTTAAAATGCATTTCTTTCTATTTATTGCACTTATATTATAAACACTGACAAAGCTGGTTTACTACAGACATCAAAACAAGCTCTCATCTCATAGAGAGAGTCACGGGAATATTTCACTTTTACGTTACTGCTTCAAGAAACCGGAAAGACTTAGAACCTTAGAAACCTTAGAAAGAACCTAAAGAAAACTGAAGAAAAATTATTTCCTTTCAAGGAAGGCTCCAGCAACTCCCTGAGAGAAGATGGATGACAGAACATTTCAGTGATGCCTTAAGGGGGTTCTTNCGTAATTAAAGCCTGAGACCTGGGAGATCTGATTATCCCTTCTGCTCAGCTATAGCCTCTCCTGTAGCTGATGAAGTCAGGGAAATATCACTAATGTTTAGATTAAAGGAAGATTAAAGGAAGATTAGATTGTCAGTGGAGAAAAAAACAAAACAAAACAAAACAAAAACAGTTCCATTGGGCCAGGGAAATTTAGATGGGCTGAACCACTGACTATCGTTTGGTGTAATCACTATTTATTTGGTCTCAATCACCCCAGAAAATTGTCTCAAAGTAGGTGTCATAAGTTTAGGCTTTGGAGACTTCCTTTTGGTTCCTATGCCTAATAAGAATGCTGTGAGAACTTTTAAAAGTTTTTGGCTATGTCATTATATATGCTTACTGTACAGTGACCCAATATATGGTGATACTCTGCCTTACAGTAACCAGTAAAAAGAGTCTCTAATTTTGTCTGGACCATCAGGCAAGAAACAGAAGTTTTCTGATATTTCTTTCCTTCATATTTACTAAACTTTCTCCACCACACACAGACACTGTTATTTGACCTTACACTGGAGGCCAACCTGTCTCTGAATATTTTGTCCTGTTGAACAACCAGCACCTGTAATCAGGGCCTTGAATAACCTCTAAGAACGCGGATGTTTTTAGCTGGACAGGACTCAAAGTTTTCTGTTTCCAGTTTTTAAGGTTTTCTGCCCAAACGTCTACTTTGTTTATGCACCAATATCATCACTAATGCAGCTAACACAGAAGAGTTAATGCAGGAGAGATAAAATATACTCTGTATGCATCTCCAAAGCCCTCTGATTGTACTTCTGTTTGCATGATTGCAAGTTGGGAAGAATTCCACTAAAGTTAACAGGTATATAGCACACAAGTGGTGCTAAGAAAGAGAAAAAACAGGCTTTTCCTCTGACCTTTCATAGTCTCATTATAGCTTTAACATACAGAGTTAAGGTTAAAGCCAAGAGGGTTCTGTTAGACCTAAGCGTCTCCTGTCAAAAATCACAAGTGGCACAATGTTTGTTTTTAAATCAGCTGGAGTTGCAAGCACTAACGAAGATTACTATTACTTAGAGAAGGGTATTTTTAATTACCTAAAAAAAATCCCCAATGAAACTCTAGGTCTTTTCACTCTAAGAATCTGGTAGTACTCTAGATAGCATCGGTATTTAACAAGAAAACGACTGTTCCTCCTCTTAGGTTGCACAACTGCAAGTAACTGGGAAAATAAATATCTTTTAAAAAGGTCTTACTAGAAAAAAACAAAACAAAACAAAACAAAACCAACAGAAAGCTGGTAGGGTATTTAAGTCTTGGTGATATTTCTACTATAACTTTTTTCTAAGTTTTAAAGCTGAGACTTCAAATTGCTTGTGCTCTACTGACAACCTGGTTTTAGGTGAGAAAAATAAAGATGGGATGACAGAGTCATTTAGCCCTAGTAGAAAACAACAAAGACTGGCGTTGATTTTGAAGGTAATTGATGAGATGTGCACAGTAAGTGGTTCCTTTGAGGTCTAAAATTTAAACATGTGGCTTTACCACAGAATTATCTTTCTTATACATGTTGAGAAATCCCTTGGCTCACTGAAGTTGATTGTTTTCCTCCAAGGATACTACATGCTAGTTATTTCCTATCCCTAAAAGCTTCAACAGTGTTTCCCAGGAGCACCCATGAGCAGACAAGAGTCTACCCATAAGGTATGCACCCATCTCTGTCGATGTCAGCATCTTTTAATGGTCTATTAGCAATTTGTGTGCCAGCACATGTTATAAAATCAGACTGCACTATCATTTCTCAGTATGCCAATCATTTCTCTCTCAACCATTTTGTTTATCTGGCAATAGCTAAAAGTCTTTGTTGAGTGTTTTTTTTCTCTTTAGTTAGTCCTTATTCTGTCAGTCTGAAAGTCCTGAAACTATATTAGCTGTTCACAAAAACATACTTTTACTTAATTAATGAAGTGCATACACCAGTCTGGTGATTTTGTCTGTAGCAGGAATGAATTTTAAAACCACCTTACTTAGCTGGAAAGAGAAGGTTAGACAT
Organism: Neodrepanis coruscans; assembly: GCA_013400695.1. Taxonomy (NCBI): domain Eukaryota; kingdom Metazoa; phylum Chordata; class Aves; order Passeriformes; family Philepittidae; genus Neodrepanis; species Neodrepanis coruscans. Next base: position 13,471 of record VYZS01021862.1, read on the forward strand.
GTAATACTAATACCTCAAACAAAAATTACAAACTGAAAGTTTAGAAAAATTTCCAATTGCTTGGCATCTCTATACAGAAATCTTATTGTTTCCTCAGCTTCTGAATCTGTTTTTTTCTCTTTCAGAACAACTCAGTAGTAGAAAGCAAATGAAAAGGAAAATTGACACCGTTCCATTTTTATGTAAAACAAGTCAGAAAGTGAGAGCTTATCCCATGCTTATATTTTCCTTCTGTCTTTCTCAATGTCCTTGGTTAGCTTTTATGGAAGATGAACTTTCAGCAAACCTGAAAAGAAGCTGAAACTATGTCTAAAGACTTTTTAAATATATAAGAAAACTCACCAAGCAATATCAACAAAAAACATCAACCCTTTCATATGCTCTAGCATAGACCAAGATTTTCAATTAAATGCACCTCTAGTGCATACCAATTCCAACAAGTAAATGAACACTACCCAGTAAAATTCACTATGTAAACCAGGCTGTTGTTTCCTTATATGACTTAACATGCTTCATAAATCAGAATTTAAACAAATATAACTAACATTTTAAAATCTCTAATGGAAATAAGTGCAATGGTAAATGTTTAAAGGTAGTCCACCATCCTCAAAACAGCAGTTAAAGCATGTACTATAACTCTTTAAATACACAAAATGGCAGGACTGTAAGCAAATGTGCTATTATAATTCCCCAACCCTGTATTTTTTAAAGTGATCTGGGCAAGCCAGATAAGAGCTGATGGGTATCTCCAGTCTGTTCCATGTGAAAGATAATTCTGTTTCAAAAAAACTCCAAAAACTTGAGANGAAAGATAATTCTGTTTCAAAAAAACTCCAAAAACTTGAGACTCTGTATGACAAAATATTCTGTATGTCACTTATTATATGGCGATGTAGGTCCATTGGGATGTTTCAAAAGTGTAACTAGATTGTCCCTGTCATTCCATGGTACATTAATTTAAATATTTGACTTGTATTCAGAGAAGAGGACTGTGTTGTTAGAAGAAGAGGATTCTAAACTTCTAGTTCTGTATATCTTTAAATACCTTTGTAAGTGCCCAAATACAAATATGAATGCCCTTGAAGTCAATTTCAAATATTGGCAAAATTATCCTGTACTTTACCTTAAATATTGTTTATTTTCACCACTGTTATTAGGACCCTTAACATACATTACTTATATCCACATCCCTGTTTTTCTTTAGTGAGAACAAATTAAAGAAAAACAATCAGGGTATTTAGCTGCAGGCCATCCTCTTTCTAAGCCTTAACACACACAATAAATTGTTTTGAGTAGTCATTCTGTCATGGATGTCAGGAGCCCTCTACACAAAACAGAGCTCACTATATGTGTCCTCTGCTGTTGTCTCCTCCATGCACGTGATGCGTTTGGAGAAACTCTGCTTCACCCCTCCAGGTATATCCTGTCTGTCCCCATGAGGGTACCACAAGGAGCAGGAGTCTGAAAAACAGATACACAGGATGTTGAGTGGTCAACTCTTTCCAGTTCTTCAA
>VYZS01021863.1:11487-22689 GCA_013400695.1 Neodrepanis coruscans
CAACACTTTTTTGTGGTTTTTTGCCCTTGGAAGCTACATCTGAAGGCTGAACTTTTTTCACAAGTAATGAGCCTGTTTGCAACAGATGAATATACAGCAACAGTACCAAAATACTAATTTCCAGTGTCTGCTTAGTAATTCCTTACCTTCAACCTGCCCTCTTCCCTGTAGTGGGGTTTTTTTCTCATCTCTGCACTTCCCACATTACCTGGAGCAGATAAATGCATGCTCTGTTTAATCTTATTAAATCAAAATCCACTCAACTATCTTATAGTTAAGTACAAAATCTTAGCTCCAGAACATTGGTTTTGCCCAGGGATATGGAAGAGATAGAAGTGCTTATTCAAGGATAGACTGGTCTCATTGAGACGTATGGTCAACCCGCTACTAAGTTTGTACAATGCCAGATTTTACAGTCCAACTTCAGGGGAAAAGTTGAAGCTTTTTTTTTTTTAAATAATCACTCAGTCTGTAGGAACATTTATTATGCTATCCTTGACTTTTTGTCTCTCTTTTGTGAGTCACAGGAAATATCTTGGTTTTCAACACATCCATCTTCTCAAAAAAAGATGTTAAAAAGACATAAACTGTTAATCAAGGATTTAAAAAAATTATCTCTCCTTTGGTTCATTCATCAGTGATCCTAGGTATAATAAAAGCAGATCAGGTATCTTTAACAAAATGGTATTTCTAAATTACCCCTGGGTAATTCAGAATGGTAGGTATTTTAATCTCTACAATCCCTAGTATGTATCTATTTATTTGCACTGGCTTTTGGCACCCAGCTGGCAAAAATCCAATCCCCACAGCAAAAGAACTATCAGAAACAATAAGAACTTTAGAGAAGAACACAGTGAAAGAATGATCAAATTAGTTTATTTTTTTAAAATTTGGCTTCTGATGGCATCCAGCTGGCATGGACACACACCTGCAGATCCACACACACATCAAGTAATACAGGGCAAGAAAAAGCAAGAGAAGAGGGAGTGAAATTGGAACAAAATACAAGTGGAGAAATCCCAATAGACACACTATATTTTATTCAAGTTTTCTTGTTTTCCCAAGCCTCTCTAATTGACATTACCCTGCTGCAGAGAAGAACAGAAGAAAAGCTGAATGAAAGCAGCACTGCCCTGATTCCAACACATACTATGTATTTAGAAGTCACTTTGCCACTCTTTTACCAACTACTATGTGTATGAATCTGTGTGAGTGAGAGAGCTGATAAGTTTCCAACATCAGAGCCATCACTGATGATATTTATTAGCTTGTTTACAAACCTCGGCAAATCATTCAAGATGTTGTATTTTGGTCATAGAACTTTCCAAACCCCCAAAATTTTAAAAATAACACTTTAATGGTGTAGATAATGCAGTTGTTCAACTAGTTGAGGACATCAAACCAGTAAGATTTGCAGACAAATCAGGGAGTAACATTAAATACAAAAATTTTTTGGTTGATTGGAGAAATGGTCTTAAATAAACCAAGTGGTTCAAAAGGGGCCAAATTAAAGTGTCACATTCTATAGGAAAGCCAAGGAGCATTTCTGTGGAAGATCATCTAGGAGATATCATTAGTGACAGATTAAACTTGAATGAACCATGTCAGGATATTGGAGGGGGGAAAAAGGAAAATGTCCCACTGGAATGATGTGCAATCTGTAGAGCATTTGGTACTGCAATGCAAGGAAGTTTTGCACCAAATACAAAGGGTGCACTTTCCATCAGCATGAAAATATTGAGGACTTAGACTTGCTCAATCTAAATAAGAGTAGGAAAGGAATAGTAGTAGCCTTCAGAATTATAAAGCTACAAATAAAATGAGAGGAATAAACTATTTCATATGTCCACTTAGGCTAATAAGATTTCAGGTAGATATCAAGAAACATTTAAGGAAATTGAATATGAATGCTAGAATAGACAACTTAGGGACCTGTGGCACTAGTGTGTAAAGAAAAAGGACAGGTAAGCTTTGTCCAGACTATTTCTTATCCTGTCCAAGCACAGAAAAGGACTAGAGGTCCTCTCCTGGATCACTCCTGATGGTTCCAAGGCAAAACCATGAGTCAACTGGTGCTTTTTTTCCTCGGAATCTTAGAATCTGGATGAAAAGTGGGGCAAATTTTCCGTAGGGCAGCAAATTGCACAAAGAGATCCACCTTGCCAAGTTTTATTTCCACCCTTAAGAGATGGAAACACTAAATCTTTTCCATTAATCTGGTCTGTAATTCATAAACAGAGCAACAAGTTTTCTACAATGTACACAGATAATTTTACTCTAAAGAATCTTTGAAAGGGAAAAAAGTGTTAATTTCCATCCCAGAAATGCAAAATTTCAACCAAAATATTTGAATTTTGGGTAAGTTAGAAAGGAAAACTGATAAAAGGTCCTGCTGAAGGTTAGATCCACACAGTAATTAGAAGGACTAATATAACATAAGAGTGTAGAGAACTTCCAAAGTCAGTTAACCCAGCTCTCTGTGCATTTATAAATGCATTGAACTCCAAGTTAAAACTTGTTTCATTATTTGACTTAACTGCACCTATTAGAAGGCTTTTCAACACTGTCAGTCCTCTACTGACTAGAAATCTGCTAATTTCCAATTTAGATTTATTCACCATCAGTTTATCTCATTTGTTTGTGTGCCAGCACTGTTTACTAATTTAAATAACTCTTTTTTTCTCACTTTTTTTACTTCTCTGATGCATTTATAAGGAGAATCATACTCCATTGTCAGCAGTACTTGTTCTGGTAATGATATTTAGCTCATTTGGTGTTTGATGTCTGCTTTCTACCTCATGAAACAAATAATGCCTAAATTTATGTGTGTATCCACTCAGGTGCACCCACTGCCAACTGAATACGAAGCAACAAACCTAGAGAAAACAACTTTTATATAGGCAAGTTATTTCAGAACTGACCCCTGCAGACCATTTTTCTGAAGGTTTAAGTATTGGTCATTGCTCCTGGCTAAGTTTCACAGGATCTTCCCACTTTTCTGTTACTACAACAGTGCTGACACTTTGTGATGGCAGAACTGCTTCTAGTTTTGGCTGTTAAAGAAATGAAAGGTGAATCCTTTAGCAAACAGCTTCTGGAAGCAGGAGAAGGACATCAGGAGCTTATCATAAGCCTCATTAAAAGCCGTTCTGCTCTGCAAGACTATGGAGAGAGAATTCTGTATGAAATAAAGCAGACACGGGGGAGTAAAGGGGTATGAGGCATCGCTCAGAGCTCCCAGCTCTATCACTGTGTGATCCAGTCAGGATAGATGCTCCCGCACTCTGTTACAGATAACAGGGGCTCTTTATAGCACAGATGAGAACAATCCTTGAAACACAAAGAGGAAAGAGTTCAAAGAGACTGAATTTCTTGGAGTATCAAATCCAAACTCCAGCTAAGAGCAAAAGAACGGCCTGGGGAATCTGAGGACTTTGCAATGATATTTTAACTAGACAAGTCTTATCTGCACAACAAATGTGGCAGCTCTCAGCAAAACTCTGCTTTTTGTTCCTCACTTAAAACTCTATCACTTTCCCCAGCACTGGAATAGCCTTTTGCCTAGTAACAGGCAAGATGTCTATGATGCAGACATCTGTGCACTAAAACTTGAAGAATTCACCTCTAAATGTGCAGCATTTTTTGTGTAAAACTAGAAAGTGTTTATCAGTTGGCCACTGAATATAGGGATTCTTTCTAAAGATGCTTAGGCAAAGCTGTATTTAGAACATGTATTTATAGCATATTATTTTATATATTTGGTACCTATTTGTCTGGACTTTCTTTTAAAAAATGTCTTATCATTATTAGTCTAAATAAAGTCTCTCAGATTACTCCCCATCATTTCAATTTTGTTATCCAACTGAGTGCTCTTATTTGTATATTTAAAGTGTTTGTTTAAAATTATTAAGATTTCTATGTAAAGTTTCCAGAGAAAAATTAGAAAACTCTTAAATCCCCTTTCTCATAGCACAAGAACAAGGAGACAAACAGTAAGATTAACAATAAAAAGAAATACTTTTTATTCATATAATTTGGCTACCATCACAGGATATTACTGAGGTCCAACACTTGAAAAAAAGTCATATAGGAATTGGTACCCTCCAAGGATACATGGGAAGAGTGAAGGCCTTGCAGGTTTTATATAGTCTGTGTAATGAGGTCTTCAAAAGGTTTTCAATGATAGAATTGTGGAATGGTTTAGAATGGAAGGGACCTTAAAGATCATCTAGATTCAAGCCCCCCTGCCACTCAAATAGATTGATCAAAGTCTCACCCAGCCTTGCCTTGGACACCTCCAGGGATAGGGCATCCACAGTTTCTCTGGACAATCTGTGCCAGGGTCTCACCACCCTCACAGGGAAGAATTCTTAGTATCTAATCTATCCCTGGCCTCTATCAGTTTAAAGCCATTCCCTCTTTTCCTGTCACCACATGACTGTAAAAAGTCCCTCTTCAGCTTTCTTGTAACTCCTTTAGGTACTAGAAGGCCTCAACAAGGTCAACCCAGAGCTTTCTTTTTCGCATGCTAAACAATCCTGATTCTCTCAGCCTTTCAATCTGTCAATTAGTTACTATTTAGCTGTAGATACTTAATTCCAACGAATAAAATTCAGATTTGCTTACCCATCATACGATTGTCTTAATCCTTAACACACTATAATGAAGAACACCAGCCTTAACCTCTAAAGTTATTAAAAGTGGCAGAATCAGCTACCCAGGAAACATCTTAGTTCAACCTGTATGACATATGATCATAATTTAGAAGTAAAGAAGTTTAAATACCTTTGGCAAAAGTAAGAATGTTTTATTTTCTAGTTTATGATTTGGAAAAGGCAAGGGGAGATAGCCCTTAAAATGGAGAGGGAGATCATTCACAAGTTGGAAAGGGAAATTAGTTGCAAGTTTGCCCATCTTCTCTTCAAGGGGAAGAGGGGATCAGGGTCAGAAACTCTCCTTCTGTCTACAGACAAATCAGAAAATCCAGGAAGATCAGACGAGTTTTGATTAAGCAAGAAAACTATTGGGGGGAAAGCAGGAGGGAAGTGACAGATCCAGGGTAGACAAGAATAAAATTATATGCTGCGCACAAGGTTAAGAGAGAAAAACATCTTGCTCATAAGTAATAGCTTCCTATTCCTGGCTGTCCCGTGCATCTGGAGGTGGGAGCAGTCCCAGAACCGCTCTGACACACTTTTACAGGACAAGGCATTAAAGGCCGCCAGCGGGTGGGAAAGGCCGGCGGCACAGCCGGGGTACCCACCCTTTTTGGAGCCCAGGTGAAAGCCGCCTGCCAAGGTCAGGCATTCAGTCACCAGGTGGTGTATTTAATTTAAAAGGAGTGTTAACCTTGTTTACACAAAATAACACCAATATGCAGAGAAGCAGTAAATCCATTGTCGTTAAACAGCGGGGAGGCCGGGCTGTGCTGGCAGCCTGCCCGCCGTGAACTCGGCTGGCACCCGCAGGCATTGCCGGCCACCGGAGCCCAGGCCTTGGGATGCTTGGCAGCCGCGGCAGAAAACGCTCTGCGGTATGCCCTCCCTACCCTCCAGTTGACTCTTTACATTCTTGTCAAATATATTTAGAACAAGAGGTGTCCACTTGAAGGGAAACATTTGTTAATCACTTAAATGCAGGAGTCTGGCAGCGCTCCAAGTTTACATTTATAAATATGTAGTATCTGTTTCCAGCTAAACAAGGAACTCCTGACCCCCCTCGCCCGCAATCCAGCAAATATATATGCATACACAGGAGGGGAACTTACAAGGGGTTGCCGAGGGGGAACTAGAAATGATGAACAGAACCAGCTTGGCTGAGGCAGAGAAAGGTCCAACCTCCCTCCCCGCCGTCAATTTGTTCTCCGCCTTTGTCTGCGAGTGATGTAGATAACAGCGCAGAAAGAGGATGATGTATCTTTAAGTAATGAACAGATTAAAGTTAAATTCCTGTTGACCGAGACAGTTGTGTTGACATTCCTGTTGTTTACAGGCAGCTGTCTCTACTAATGACACTTTGATAACTGGAGTGAGGCTGCTGTTGGGCAGGGGGATGGGGGCAGGCAGAGTCAGCCGGGTTAAAGAATGCTCTGTTTAAAACCCGGTCATCCAATTAAACATTAAAGCTGGATCAGAGATCGTCGGCAGCGGTGCTATTCGGGAACGGGAAAATTCTGGGCTTCTTTTTTAACTTATGCTCAGATTATGTGGCTTAGAGGTCAGCCTGCCCCAGTTTGCTAGAGGATGCGGAAGATTCCAAGAGTACTTAAAATAAGCCAGAAAGCAGTAAACTCTGTCAAGCCATCCGTGCACTGCCATGACATGGGCAGGCACACACAGAGTTGCCGGCGGCTGGTTGGGACCGGGGTCACGCAGAGGTCCTGTGGGGCAGCCTCCCTCTCTCACGGCTTTTCAAACAGCCAGAGAGAAAAGATCTGCGAGAATCCCACCGCGGAAGCGCTATTCCTGTGATCTTCTGACGCCTTCTTTTCTGAAATAAGTTGCTTTACAGGGCACTCGCTGCTGCTGGAGTTTTGCTTACTGCTTGCTCTTAAATTAATATGTTTACCATTAACAGCTCCCCTGTCTGGCTGCGGGCTTCTCACCAGCAAGGGCTGCACTGAAATCCTGGAGCCTGTTCCTGAAGTCCTTGCTCAGGTCAAATTCCCAACGGGAACCCATAAAGCCCAAGATCTACCAGGTGATAAACTTTAGACGTGTAAACAGTCTACCAGATATCCTCCTCTGGTGAAAATTAAACAGATGCTTAAGCACTCTCCCAAATCAATGCCCAGTGAAGATAGCACAGCCCGTCACCCCGGGTCAGATCAGCCACACTGTCTGTATCAGCAAAGTTTGGTCCTACTCAGACCTAGAAAGTGGTTGCTGAATGCACCTGACATTATGTTACTGCCTTGAAGTTTCCAGCAGTCCGGAGATCCGCTTAAAATGCAGATGCTTCTTTGTTAATGAAGCCTAAATTTAAGGCCTTTAAAACAATGCGATAATGCCTCTTTAATTCTAAATCAAATGCCACATGTTCATTAACTATAAGCATTCATAGAAATAAATGGATTTATTTTTGAATTTATGAAGTCGCTTTAATGGACTTCAAACTCCAAACAGAAGTACTGAATGGCAGCATTTCCTGCCATCACTAAAAACATCAGTGCTGCTGTAGTGGAAGCACATTTCATGCAGCAAGAACGTTTACAGTAAACACAAGTTAATTTAAATTAGTACCAATTAGAGGGAATGTACCTTGCTGAGAAATCTTGGCTCCTTTTATTGATCCAGACAATTAGAAATTGAATCTTTCTAAAGTGAAGAGCATCAATTGGTTTGACTTTTTTAACTCAAACCTGTCATTTGCAGTGGGAGGAGTATAGCTGTGTTCTACTTATATTTTGAAATATTTGGTAGATGGAAAGACACACATATTTCAGCTAAACTTCCAACCAACATGCATGCAAACTAAAAACCCAAATTTTTAACAGCACAAAAAATCACCACTGATTTCCAAAAATAAAAGTGTGACTTAAAAAAATGTCATCTGCACACATGCGTGACTAAAGCTTAATCCAGCACAAACAGCAGGGTGGGGGCCATCCTGAAGTCAGGTCATACCCAACTTCAGCTTTACCAGAGGAGCGGGATTGCATCTGCCCAATTTCCAGTGGGAGAGTCTCCAAGTAAAACTTGGAGCTGCTACAAGAAATCACGCTGGGGGTGGGGCAGTAGCTCCCGTCCTCCCCTGAGGCTCCGTGTTGTACCAGTGCCTCCATGTTTCTGATAAGACGCCAGACCCAAGCTCTGACTTATGGTCACTTAAAGATACTATAGCACTTTCAACTCGCAGGAACAAAAGTGTCAGAACCAGGGCCTTGGCTGCAGTCCAGCCTGGTAATTACTTTTTGCATTTCTAAACACTGCCGGTGTAGAGGCGGGCAGAGGTTATTTTCTACTATTGAGTAACACCAAGTCACAAAGCCCGGCCAGAAGAGCTGCCTGTATTTCACTGAGAGTGGGAGAGATCTCTGCACTCTCTAAAGTGTTTTGGGATCCTTCAGGATGAAAGGTTCATTAACAATTGGAAGTTAATATTAGCATAATAATCAGTCATAGCTCTTCTTGTAAAACCTACTCAAGAGATCCCACGCTGCAGGTTCCCATTCTTTGGCACAAATTTATACGTGTTTCCCATTCTGCAATGAGCAAGAATTTTCCATTTGAATGATTTTCCAGTAGGAAATAGGTTATTGGAAGACCAGGATTAATTTTTTATTTCTTTGGTCTGAAAACACACATATCAATTTGCTGAGATTATTGAAAGGTAAATTCTGTGTTGTCAAAGCCTTTTAGGAATAAAATTCAAGAAATATCATTTTATTATAAAAGAAGATTTAATATGGATACATACACTTGGAAAGAACCAATCTACTTAGCATGTAGAAAATGGAAAATTTGGAAAAAATATTTTAAAAAGTTAAAAAATATATTTTCTAGATTAAATGTTTCACTATTTCTTTACCAAATAACTTTTTTCTTTTGGAATTCAATTCTATTCAGAAAATGCTAAATAATGCAAATGCTCAGAGAGCCACACAGTTTCAGGTCAAGGTAAATTTTTTGCATTGAATCAAAACTAAAATTTCCACCTGTCAAGGACTAAACATATGCATCCACCAGTGATTCTAACATATAAACTTGATGACAGTTTCATTATTTGCTATTATTTGCATCCCATGCTCTCATCAGGATGAGATTTCTGTGGCAATACATGTGATTTTCACTTTTTTTTAGCATAAAGTGAATTAACACTCACTATATTGTAATGAACTGGTCTTTGACCAAGGGTACTTTTAGCTGTTGTAATCTGTTAAACAAGACATTTGGGGGGAGCATGAGAGTCAGATACAAGTTTGAGTAAGAAAATAAGTGTGTTTTTTTTGCAAGAAATGACAGTGGAAGAAACTTATGTACCTACACTCTTCTGCTGCTTGGCTTGTCACGCTGCCTGGAGAACTACTGTCAGTAACATCATCAGTCTCTTTAATAGGTTGTGGGTTTTTTACAGCAAGAGAAAAATTAAGTTCAGCCTTTTAGGAAAAAAAAACCCTGCAGATAATCTACAGGGTGGATTTTTAATCCTGTGTTCTTGTTTTCATTTGTTGAGGTTGTTGGGTTTTTTATGTCTTGGAAACTTAGACATCAAAAGCGAGTCAGAATAGCTGGACGCTGAACTAATTAATTAGCTTTAGTCTAAATTGCAAAAATCTAGACAAAAAATTTCTTTCACTCTGAAACCAAAGGCAACATTGAAAAACATGAGTGTCCAATTGAAATAAAGTGGACAGAATATTAGCCTTTAAATTAAAATTCAAGTTCTGAAGGAAAAACAATTTTCAAATTTATTATCAGGGTGAGATTCTACAGCAGTGGGGGCAAGGAACTTTCATTTCAAAACACACCAGGAATGGGAACAACAGTAAATTTTGTAAATATTGTGCAAGTATGTTCTTAGGTTCTATAGTGCTTTGGAAGGCATTGATATTAAAAAATCTTTCTCTGAACAATTTTTATTTTCATTAATTCAATCATTCAACAATTAGTCGCAAGTTTGACGTTCACTGTTGCTGATCATTTCGATTTCAGAGGCTGAGGAGGAACCACACGACAGCAATTTCATCTTAATTCAACTGTCAACCTTCTTACTGAACCTTGTACATTAGTTGGGGTGTTACTTAGATTTATTGTGCTACAAGACAGACTTTTCACACGAGAAAATGGAGCCTTGATTAGTACTGAATGTGCATCATGAGAGATTCCTTGGATTACAAAATAATGACCAGTTTCTAACCAGCACTCCTGTGTCTTTTACCTTTATAACACTATCAACCAACTCAGTTGACACAAATTACCTCATTTTGCCTCTGACGCATCATTTTATTTCCATTTACCACTGACTTAAGCACACATAATTACTAACTTAGGTCACAAACAAATGTGATGGACAAGTTTCACACTGAGCAAAATGTTTTATTACACGACATTACTATCCACCTAAGTTAATTAATTAAAATTAACATAAGCTGTTGGCTAATTGCAGCCCAGGAGAAATTCTACTGCACCCGGTGGTATAACATTGGAAAATTATCACAATATTTTAGAGCTTGACAAGTTCCAGTGAAAAGCTGAACATTATTAGAAGCAGGTTATCATGGTAAATAGACCAATGCTGACTTTCAGCATAGAAAATAGATGCCTTCAGCTTTGCAGTTCATGAAGAAGAAGCAGCAGCTGCAGCAATGCTGTTTTGAACATTTCTGTGTTTACATTGCAATACAAATATCCTCTAAATAAAGCACATTTTTTTCAACAGTCTTCTGACTAAAGCTGCATGAAATAAAACCTTCTTGATGGCAAAGGGCAAAGAAATTATATTAATGCAAAAACAAATCAAAAAACAACTCTTTTGTGAGAAAGTGAAGAAGGGGGAAATCAGTCAGTGTATTTCCGTGTGTCTCTACAAGACCCAGGGGAGATTGGTTGTTAGATTACCTAAACATCAAGTGGCAGCTCCGTAAAGGTATTTAGGAACCTAATTCTTACCATGATGCCTCCCTGACATTTAAGTTGATGGAAATGTAAATCCTTAAGTCCTCCCATGTCCTGCTTTCGTGTGCCTCTTTGGTGGCAGTGGTGTTTGCAAAAATTAAGAGGGTTTTTTCCATGTATTAGAAGTTTGTTCACAAGAAATAATTAAAGAGATGGATCCATCTGTGGCAGTTTGAACACCCAAAGCTGAAAAGGCCAATGAGAATCTCCATAATTACCAGAATGACCCAGGAGGTGTAATGTCTTACTCTAACATATAAGCTTCCACTCCATGGCTGTTTGTCGATTGGAAGATCCTGAAATAACACCACCTTTGATGTGCATGAGACACCACAGCAGGTAGACAGAGAATTAAAAACTGTATTTTGAGAATTCCCTTTCCCAGGCAGTCCGAGCAGCCTCCCCTCACACCATGGGGCTGCTCCAGACAGGAACAGTGAGAATGTAAAGATAGTTTGGTGACTGTAATGAAAAGCAGTGAGTAAAAGTAGAGGAATTATGCCTTCATAATTCCTACTGAGTAGGTGTTTGTGGCATTTTTCTCTCCTGTAGTCACATTGAGCTGGCCTGGCCAGCCCCAAACTCA
>VYZS01021887.1:0-11680 GCA_013400695.1 Neodrepanis coruscans
TGGCTGATTTAAAAGAAAGGAGGGTTGGTTTCTTGATGATTATATTGGAATAATGAGCAATAGTCCTCATGTGTGACTTATCTGCTGTTGCAGTAAATGAGATCAGTGTGTGATCCTGAATGCAGGACTCAAGCTTTCCTGTGCTACATTTGTTTTGTAGTTTTCTTATTCACAAATTCATTTTCATTATGCCACTGTCCAGCACTGTGCTGTGAGTCAGGAGACCTGCATTTTATTCAATCAGGTTCGTTCTGATTTTAAAATTCACATACTTTGTGTTCTGTTTTTTACTAATCTATAGGCAGTAGGGACTCCCCTTTTATTTGTTTGTGGTGCCTATTGTAACACAAACTAATAGTGATCCCCTTGTAATCACAGGTAGCACAAGAAGTCAGCAAAGTGCAGGGTGTTGCCAAAGTTCTGGTGGCTCAGCACGACGCCTACAAGGGGTTTCTGGCAGGTGAGAATTGTTTTTACCTCTTGACAAAGGAAATGGGATTTGTATTTGTACTTGAAAAGAAGATAGTTTTAAATTCTGGGCAATGTATTTTTGTTCTCAGAGGAGCTGACTCCCTTGATTGTGGAAACTCATAAAAAATGCAATTACACCCACATTTGTGCCGGAGCATCTGCCTTTGGGAAGGTAAGTGCATCAAAGGGTTCTTGTGGAAAGGAGACACACACTGCTCTGTGTAAAATGTGAGCTGAAGGCCTGAGAGAGGGTCAGCCATGGACAGCTTTGAGTTTGCAAATGTTGTTACAGCAGTTTTCTTAAAAAGTAATTAGTTAGAAACACTGATTCCTGTTTGAGTTTTATGGGCTGAGATGGACCAGGGGACAGTGTAGAGGAAATACTCTGTGGTAACCAGCTAGTCCTGTGTACACAAGGCAAGGGAGATCTGAGAGCATGAAAATTGTAAAGAAAAGCACGGCAAATCAATATGAAAAATGTATTATTTGCATATTGAAATGAAAGTGGACAGACCTGGTGGAAGCAGATTTTTTTTAGGGGGGGGTTGCATCTGTGATACAAGTTCTGTACCTTGAAACGTCTGTAAAGGTGGTTAAATAACTCCAGTCTAAATCTCAGCCAAGGTGTTTTTAAATGAAAATACAATTTTTCAGAACTTTTTTTTTTTAAGGAATGTGTTTAAGTACATGGAGGGGCACAGTATTTACAGTCTGGGCCACACTGTGGTGGGGAAAAAAGGAAAAGGGAAAAGGGATCCTTGAGGAATCCTCCCAGTAGAGGATGAACAACGGCATCGCTCCCATCTGACTGCTTTCACTTCCAGTTACCTTCTATCTGTATACTTGTGTTTTTGCTGAGAGAAATCTTTGTTTTTTTAATGGTTTTATTTATTTTTTTATTTTTGAGCTGCAGTGTCAAAGCTTGTGCTGTAAAGCTTACCCTGCCCTTTGTGAGTGCTCTGTGTGGGGTGAGGTTTCAGAGCTGGGCCCTTGGTGTTGTACCAGATCAGGAGACAGACAAAAAGCCAGCAATCATCTTGTTGTCATTGATTTCTTCATTATTTCTGCTGCCCCTCTAATTCTCTTTCTCGCTCCTAAAGGTGCTAAGTAAATTTTCTACAGTAAATATTGAAGCAAGAGAATATACATTTTAATATTAAATGTTATATACATTTTAATATTAAATGTTAAAAATAATTTTTTGGCTTTTGGGGGAAGAGTGCAGGGTTTTTTTCTTATTGTCTCTGGCAACTACCTTCCAAAAATTCCTTTTTTTTTTTCCCCTTGAAGTGCTAAGAGCTCAGCAATCCATAACTGTCAATTTTCTGAGTAAATGGCATCTATATTCAGTTTGAAACTATTTGAAGCAAATAAGCCTCCTAATTTAAGATATTGAGTTAAGGGTTTACTTACAGTAAGTCTCATAAAATGTCTAATGTTATTACAGTAATTAGATTTTATTTGGTTGCTAAAACTACATGAGTAGCCCTGCAAAAATCTTAGTTCCATGTGTCTTTTCACTTAGAGACAGCATTATGTGAATTTAAGGTCAGGTTAGCAGGTGCTCTTTTGCTGACCATGTGTATTTTACCTTGCATTTGCTTTGCTAACTTTCCATCTCTGACTTCTAGAACCTCATTCCCAGAGTGGCTGGGAAACTTGATGTTGCCCCTGTTTCTGACATTATTGAAATCAAGTCTCCAGATACTTTTGTGAGGACTATCTATGCAGGTGGGTGAGCACAAAATGTGTGTGGTGTTTATGTCAAAAAAGGACCCAGTACCACCAACTTCTCTACATGATCCTGTTCTTAGAACCTTAGAACATGATAGGAATTTTCACTGTACAGTCTGAATTGCTGTGGTTCATAAGAAGGGAAGCCTGGGGCTGGACATGATGCTCCCTGTGTGAGGAGGCACTGGAATGTCAAACCCAGCTCTGTCACCTGAATGAACAGAATTTGTCATGCCCTTTATACTTAATGTTTCTTTGTTAATGCCCTTCTGCTCAGATTTTGTAAAGGTTAATTGTCCAGCTGTATTTAATAGGACTAGCATTAGTTCTGCTTTCAGATACATCAGGGTTATGTTTTATTTTGGAGACATTGAACAAATTATTTATAGTATTTAATTGATTTAATTTGTAATTTTTTTCCAGTCTTGTTTCTCTACTGCTTGGCTGACAGTGTGTTTTATTTTAGATAGGAGCTCATTAGCTTGTGTTTGTTAATTTTGCTGTACAGGATGACCCCACATGTACCAGGGTGCTCTTACCCTTTGAGTTACTTTACCAGAATGTGGTTTTGTGCTGCACTTTTAAGTTGCTTCCCAGTAATTCACGGTTTCAAAATGACTTTATGAATAGTTTGTTTAGAAAGATGTTGCAGTATTTTTTTGTTTTAATGTTCCCTGCAGCCTCCAGTGTGAATATTATACTATAGAGAGAAATATAATCCCACAGATACTTGGGGGAGGCCTCATTGTCTTTGGTTCTGATGAATTCATGCAACAGGATAAAAGATCCACTTTGAATTGAATATATTCTTTATGTTTAAGAATGGCATTTTCAAAGTTGTTTTTTTGTCCCTTCTGAGGTTTAAAAGCTCATTCATAAGAGTTGATTTGAATGCTTTGTATCCTTTAAAAAGAGAGCATTTGTCATCCTCTTTCAGAAATATGGAGCTAAAAAGTAAATTAAAGGATTTGTACTCTGTATTTATTAAGTGCCAAATTTTAGTTGTCTAAACTGCAATTTTGGGAAGTACCTTTCTGGATTTGTAATCTGTATTTATTAAGTGCCAAGTTTTAGTTTTCTAAAACTGCAATTTTGGGAAGTACCTGAATGTTGCTTGTTCCAGTACAACTGTTGCTGTGGTTTTGAAATTAACTTTATTTATTTTTTTTAAAGCACATTACATCTGCTAATCTTCCTTAATTTTTCATGTCTTTCCTTTCAGGAAATATCCTTTGCACTGTGCAGTGTGATGAAGCCATTAAAGTGTTCACTGTCCGGGGCACTTCCTTTGGGGCTGCCCCAGCCAGTGGTGGCAGTGCCACTGTGGAAAAGGGTGAGGAATTGTTCTGCTGCTTTTATCAAACAGAACTAGTTTTGCTCACTGTGTGGTGATATTTTATATAGGTATTTGTCAAAGCAGACTGATTGTCATAATGTCAGATTTGTACTTTTAATACAGTGCACTTTTTAGTGATGTCTGGTAAGGGAAGATGTGGATTTTCTGCTCAGTTACTCCCTTTTCTTCAACTAGAAATTGAGATAGTCTTTGTTTGTTTCACTTGCTGCTTAAACTTCTGCCACTGTAATCTTAAAAGTTTAAGGACAAGTTACAGCTGTTTGAATAACCAGATTTATTTTTGCTCAGTCCTGTTTTGAAAAAGGAAGTGGCTGGCTCTCCGCAGCTTTGGTTTAATCTTATTGCAGTGGAAATAGGCCATTACATCATCAAACTGAATTAGTAGTGGTTTAAATTGAGTTGAGAACACCCAGTTGTTGTTTTAGATAAGTTTTAACTGTATCAGTTGAAATTACTTTTTATTGAAGCCAGTGTAACTGTGATAGTAGAGAAATCCAGTCACAGAATGACAGAATAGTTGAGGTTGGAAGGGACCCCTAGAGATCATGTGTTCCAGGCCTCTGGAGCAGATTGACCAGGACTGTGTCCAGTCAGGCTTTGAACATCTCCACACATGGAGCCTTCACAGCCACACTGGGCAACCTGTGCCACCTTTGCTGTTTTTCACTGTGCTCCTTTTTTCTTTTTTGTGGCTTAGTTCCTTCCCCTGAACCATCCTGTGTTTTTTAGTGTCTGTGGATGTTAGAAAACAAATATTACTTGAGATTAGTTCGTTGCACTGTCAGCTGGGTTGGTGTCATTGATACAAGAGAGCTTGATTTTAGTGCAGCTTGTGCTGTAGTTACTTAAACACACCTAGAGGATGAGGTTTGTTACTCAGAGCAACCGCTGAGAGGCCAAAAGCCTGTGGTAGAATTGGCCGTAGAATGAACTTTGCATTCAGTTTAAGCTCAGATTTAGGGGGTTGGAAATACCTGGTTTGTCATGGTTTTTGTCCACCTGGTGGCTGCAGTGACCCCTCCACCCCCCGTGGGTCTGTCTGAGTGGATTGAGCAGAAGCTGACGAAAAGTGACCGACCGGAGCTCACCAGTGCCAAGGTGGTGGTGTCGGGTGGTGAGTACAGAATGCTGGAACTGTCTTATGTTGCACTGAAGTACCTCTGGCCTAAATAATAGCAGCACCAGAACACTGTAATGGGATACATTTAGAAAAAAAAGACGATGCAATTCTGAAATATGGCATAGGGAATGCCCTCAGCATGTGGGGGGGGGTGAACAGGGGTTTGACAAAGCCAACCAGCATCTGTTAGAACTTTGTCATATTTGTGGAGGCCCTTTACAGTTTTAGCAGTATGAAGTGTTTTTAGATTGAAAGCTGTCATGTTTAAAATTACTGCTAATCATTACAGGCAGTCTAAACATTATTAATGATTTTAATGATTTTAAAACCCATTATGTTTGTGTTCTGCTCCACAGGTATCAGGTGATGTCCTGTGATTTTTATTGTATGCCTGTGGCTAAAAATGATTCCTTAGTTATCCCACTACAGAGTTTTGTACCTAAAGCCAGCAGAGGGAGCACAAATTAGTAAAAAAAATGCTGTTCCCCCGAATTTGGAGAATGATCTTGCTGGTGCTGTGTGCAGGAAAGGAACAAGGCAGTGGTGTTGGTTTATATGTATGAAATACTAATCACAGAAAAATCTCCAAATACTAAATACTGGTTAGTAAAGTACCAAAAATACCCTGTGCAAGTGCACCCTGGAGTCTTTGCAAATGCAAAAACTCATCCAGAAAGTTTACATAGGCAATAAAAAAAGTCTTAAAGCATATTATGTTCTTCTTTCTTGATCATTTTTTGTCCTTAACTTCTAAGGCAGGGGCTTGAAGAGTGGTGAGAATTTCAAGTTGTTGTATGACCTTGCGGATCAGTTAAATGCTGCAGGTAAACTTGCTTTCCTCTGTTTTCTTTTACCCTGTTTATGGTATTTAAAAAGGTCACATTAAAAACAGTGTTCATCTTACATCTTTTATTTTCATGTCTCTATCAGATAAGCTCTTAAAATCCTCTTAGTTTAGTAATGAAATTTTGTCAGCTGTACTTAAATGTCTGTGTTTGAAGCAAATACTAAACTGTAATATTCCCTGTCCTCCTCAAATCTTCAGAGCAGTAGCTGGCAGACAGAAAGTGAAGCTGATTTAGCTACTTTGAAGTGCTGATACTTTCTTCATACATCCTTTTATACTACTCCTTGACAGAATCTCATTCACAGTGGTTGTAGTTTGAGTCTCTCTGTCCTTTTGCTGTGCTTTTGTAGGAACAGGAAAAAAAACAACCACATACAATGTTCCAGCAAAGCATTTTATGGGAAGGTTTGGGGAGAAGGAGGAACTATTTGCTTTAACGTTTTGGCTCCATTAATTTATCTTTCACATGTGAATAAATTTATATTTTTACATGACTGGCTTTGTTTTTAAATTGGTGTCTTTGCTAACTAAATGTCCATATGGCATTTTCAAGTTTGCTTTGATATTTTTCTTTACTATGCCTGACTTTTGAGATTCACAGCAATACAAGATGACACATATGTTCTATTCAAACTGGAAGGAGCATTTTGGGAAGGCATTTATGGGAAAATCCTCTTTTGACAAAGCAACGAGAAAAAAATAATGGAAATGTGCCAGACTGAAATCCTTGGTTTTAAATATATGGCCCTTTGGTGCTGGGAGCAAGGATTTCCTGTTGCTTATGAAGTGCATTAGCACTTAGTATTTGGAAGTTTTTAGCTGGTGGTATAGAGAAGGATTACCATAAGAGCTTTTGAGAGGGAGGTTTCTAAATACGTGCCCTTAGAGTGTGGGACTCCTCAGTGAAATGCATGTGCTTTTCTGGTGATAGAAATTTGGCTGCCTAACATTTGAAAAGAAAACATTGGAAATATTTTCTTTCAACTAGTTGGAGCTTCCCGTGCAGCTGTTGACGCTGGCTTTGTTCCTAATGACTTGCAAGTTGGACAGACGGGCAAAATAGTAGCACCAGTAAGTATGGAAATGTCTTTGATGAGAGAGCTGGGCTCTTTTCATGCCTTTTCCTGCAGAGCAAGCACTCAGAGATGAGCTGAGTCTTAATACTGAGCCTAACAGGAAATCTCAGTGTGCCCACTGTGATGCTGTCACTGAACCAAGCATTTACACAGTGACAGAAACAAGCTGTGCTGGGAGTCTCTCCTTCAGGTCAATGAGAGGTGTTTTGCCTCAGCTTTGTCAGGAGTGCTGGATTTTTTATAGTTGCCTGTGCTCAACATTTTCTAGCAGCCAGCATTGATAAGCTAAAATATGTCATTGCCAGCATAAACTTGAGTTATATTTAGCAATGGCTTTGTCTCTGGCAATTGTGTGTTCTGGGTTTTTACAGGTGATGATTTTTTAAAAACCTCTAGTAACAGTAACTGGATTATTGCAGTACAGTCTAAGCAAAATTTTTGTAAGAAATGAAAGTGCAAGAAATTTAAGAGGGAAATAGCCTGCAGGCTGCTCTAGAGTGGAATACCAAGAAGGACATACTCTGAGTGGCTTAATATCAGCTAATAACCTGCTGCACATCTTCTTCTGGTTTTTCTGCATTGTGATACCACAAGGAGCTGATTTCTGTGTCTTTGTACAGGTCTTCAGTGAACAGATACAACACTGAGGATTTGTAAATAAGGAGGTGAAACTGTAGCTGCTCTCAGGGTGGGGCAGAGTGTGCAGCAGCACATTCTGAGGTGGGATGGTCATGGCTTGAGCAGGGAATTGTGGCCAAGGACATGGGCAGCCTGAGCTGCCCAGTGAGCAGCTCTTGGTGTGAGGCAACACAAGGCACCAAGGAGCAACTTTTTACTTGTTAATGTTTTAATGAGACCAGAAGGGCAGAGTGAGCTAAACTTAGTAGAGAAACTTGTTATATTTCAACTGCTGCATTTACCAAATTGTAATAATTTCAATAACACTAAAAAGCTGTTGATGTCCAAAGCCTTGGTGGGATCTGAAATGTTTTGCAAATTGAAGAAATTCAAAGCATGACTGTTACTGTTTCAGTAATACATCCATCAGGACAGAGCAATACTTGGATATCAGAGACAGGAACTTGTGATTCTGTTGTGAACTCTGCCTGCTGAGTTTTCTCGAAAAAGGTGCTTTGGGCTTCTGATTTCTTCTGTCTTGAGCTGTGGGATAGGGATGTTTGGTGCTTTTTTGTGAGTCCCCATCAGAGGCCATCTGATGATAACCCTGTGGGGCTGCCTGGAGCTGTTTCTAGGCTGCTGAGGTTTAACTTGTGAATCTGTATGATAAGGCACTGCTACAAAAAACAGCTCCTGAGAAATGCACCTGTGGATAGGACTAAAGTCTGCCTGCTTGCAGAGTGTGTCCTGCAGTCTGGACAGCAGTGATACTCACCTCTGCTGTGCAGGGGAGTTGTGAGGCTCTGCAGATTGTACATGCAGCCCTAACTCTGCTGACCAGGGTGTAAGAGAAGTGTCAGTTTAACTGGGTATTTTGAAAGGGTCTGATGAGACTGACCATCCTTAGTTCTTCACCACCCAAATATCCATTAATGAGGTGGAAAATACTAATTTGAAGACAGCTCAGCCCTGAGTCTCAAGGCTCAACAATGGACATTCTTCCCAGAGTCAAGGGCATGTAAACCATTATGCTGAAACAAAAAAGGCTCGTTTTTGGTGAAGTTTCAATGCTGTGCTTTGCCACAGATGGCCCATAGTGACATGTGGAAGTCCAGAAATACAGCCACATCACAGGATCACACCAGTGTCATCACTGTCATCTTTTAGAGGGTTGTTAGAACAGCCATTAGACAGTTGGGGCTGACAAATGAACGTTTAACTGTGTCAGTGAATGACCTGAACTGTCACAGTTGTGCTACATCTCTCTGTCACCAGGGTGATGCATTTTTCTCTCATCTCCCTCCTTAACAAATATTTGTTAAACAGTGAGTTGTGCAGAGTACTGAAAATTATGTGCCTCTTCTTTCAAATTGTTCAGATGTTTTGTCTGGATCTTGGAACACATGAAAGGACAGCATACAGTGACTTAGAAGTATAGAAAATGCTATATATTAGTTGTCATGGAAGTGCAAGTTGAATTGATACTGAGCTGATGGAGCTCCTGACTAGAGGTATTGGGTGGGTATCTTAAATATGAGGCAATTGAAAGCTGCAAATTCTTAATTTAACATTCCTAATTCTACTTGACTGTCTTTTGGGTACTTTAGCCAGAAGATTGTTCTGTGAAGTGGAAGATGGAGTTGACTTGAAGGAGCAGAACTGAGCTTTTGTGCTCAGGTCAGGATGACACTGGGAATTTTAACAGTTCTCAGAGGTTGCTGCTTTTTCCCCCATGTGGGATGTGCTTGGTATCAGGAGCTCAGGGGGAGCTTGTGACACTGTCTGGAGAATTGCAGAGCAGCTTTGTGCATTGGTCAGAGTTTTGTGCTCAGGTTTGGGCTCCAGTTGACACAGTGCCCTCCTGGGTGTGTGGGCTTTCAGCAGGGCAGAGTCTGAGATGTGAGGGTTGGGGTTTGAGGCATTGCTGCTCTCCTGTGCAGCTGTTCATTTCTGATGGGAAAGTGTCTTAGCATGTGCTCTTACCCTGCTATTAATAGTCTGCTGCCCAGTCTCAGTGGAGGATTGGAATGCATTGTTTTTAAAGGACTCTGGAATTGGGTCATTTTGGAGACTACAGAGGGAGAAGGGTTAGTTACAAGCCACAGGAAGAGGGAGGTGCTCCTACTGCTTTTTCTGTGTGATTGCTGGGAAGTGTCTGTGCTCATCAGTGGGTAAGAAAGCAATATTCTAAAAGGTCTGCTTAATTCTTCCCCTGTGCCTTTGATTGTAGATTTGGGGAAGGAAGGGCAATTTTGGTCACAGTAATTCTGTGAGTGGCCTCAGTTTTTGAGTGCAGTCATCACAGGACAGAACCTCAGAGCTGATGTACCAGCACATGAACACACTGCCCCTCAAGGAACTATTGTAGTTCCTTTTGCTTAAGGAATGAAAGAGTAGAGTTAATGAAAGAGTACAGACTTTACCTTCTCTGTCTGAGACTTGGTTCTCCATCTGCTCTTTCAGAATAGCCTTGGATCACTGCACTTCAAGGTGTTGTTCATCTTGGTATTCAGGCATATTGTTGGGTTTTGGCTGAATCTTTGGTAATTTCTCTCTGGTACAATTTTATTCCAGTTGGTGAAATATTCAGTGTATTATTTTTGTTAGTATCTTTTTTTTTTTTGCCTGCTGATTTCAGGTGATTGCAGCTCCTATTTGAACATTCTGTCTTAGGAAAGAGAAGGATGATTTGTAGTATTTGATGAGAAGGAAGGAAATTTTTAGGTATAAGTGGATATATTAAAAGATAAAATGTTCCCTTCCTAATTAAAAAAGCAGTTTAATGTATTCAGTGTCTTTATTCAGTGACAACCAATTTAACAGAGTTTTTAAATCTGTTTTGCACTATTTCTTATATGCAGGTGTTGTGCAGAAAAATAAAGTTCAGTTTCAGATTAAGCACTTTTAAGAAAAGTGTTTAAGAAAAAAGCCCATCTAATAATGTTCAAATTAGCTTATTTTGGATAAATACCCTTCCCATGGTTGCCAGGATTAGTCACATATATCCAGTTAGAAAATCCTAAATTCCCTACACAAATCAAGTCTCATACCACCACCCAGAGTAATTCCTGGTTTTAGGTAAGAAATTACAAATAGTCAGGGATGTTCATTTTCACAGGAAAAGTCTTCCCAGTTCTTTTTGTTATTTTCACAAAAAACTGAAAGAAACAAGAACAAAAGGGGGAGGAGAAGAAAGAAAGAAATGTTTCCTCAGTTACTTAAAACTTTTGTGAGTGGATCATAAATGCTTTGTTTGTTAGTTCAGTATCAGCTTTTCTTACCCAAGGCATAATTAGCAACACTTGTAACATGCCAAGAAGTTTGTAATCTTTCTCAGGAATTTGTGTAATTTGTCTGATATTTAAGAAAAAAAAAGTTCCAACCCAGGTGGGAAATCCCACACTGTTGCACACAGCAGGTTATTTGATATCATCCAAAGCTTGTTCATTCTTTGTTCCCTGTGTTCCTGTTACATATTCCTGGTATTTCCCAGCACTTACAGCATATCTGCATGTCCATGTCAGGTCTGGGGCTCTCCATCAGGGGTCCTGGCTGGGCTTTGTCTGCAGAACCCAAAATTCAGCTGCACAGTTCCCTCCCAGACAAGGCACCTGTTTGCACCTGCCTCACTTCTCCCTGTCACTGCAGATCCCTTGGCTCAACAATCTGTGGTTTCTGTGCTGTAAATACACCCTTGTTACACCTTTAAACCCTGACAGCAGCCTGCAATGCCATCAGGCTCCTGTCTTTGGACACCCAAACTGTTCCTGTGCTTTCCCAGCTTTTCCCTTGTGTCCTGTTCTAATTAACTATATTCTCTCTTCAGCTTTTGAAGGAAGATGGGTTTGTGCTGGGATTATCTTGCTCTCAACTTCCTGCCTCCAGAAAACAGCCCAAACCTCAGTGGCACTGAGAGTTGTTTTGGGCAAGTGAGTGTGATTTTAGGCTGTTCATTTTGTTATCCTCTGTCCTTGTGAAGGATCTGCTGCTGCCTGAAAAGCATTCTTCTAGTTTAATCTCTTCAGAGTTTAAATGTTCACTCCTAAAAAACTATTTTATCTCTCTCTACTGAAATATCTATTCTTTCAGGGTCTACCCAGAGTTTCCCTATAGGGTTTCCTAGATGGCAGAACGACTTTTTTTTTAGTGTTTTAAGGTGTTCAGTTGCTGCTGTCTCTACTGTCAAGATTGGGCACAAAACTTTAACAGATGACAAGGAACTGAGATGGAAATGTCAGGAAGCTGGGAAATATGTGATGTAGCAATAAATGACAGTGGATGAACTGATGGTGCTAGAAATGTGATCTGATTGCAGAGCAGGCAGGTGTGGGGTGGGGAAGGCAGATGGGAATTCAGTGTGGTTCTGATCTGATTGCCAGGAGGGAACTGCTGGCCTCAGGTCTGTGCTGGAGGGCGTCCCTGGGTGTAAGAGAGGGCAGGACCTTGAGGAGGGAGGC
>VYZS01021890.1:0-22068 GCA_013400695.1 Neodrepanis coruscans
TTGCATTGTATCACCTCCTGTGTCTTGCCTGATGCCTGGTTTGCATTGTTTGTCTCATGATTCACTCACCTTCCTGAGATCTGTGAGGAGAGGGGTGAAATTGGAGACACCATTATCTCCAAATAACGGTATCTTTTTTCCTTTCTGGCTCTTGAAATTTGTGGGCACATCTCTGGCTGTCAGTGTGTTGGAATTGCAGTTGTTGTTTTTTATTACTCACTCTAAAGCTGTATTTTCACACCCATTATTCCTCTGGCTTCCCTGCCTCCTTTGGGGTGCCAGGTATTCCTTATTGTATTTGAGAGCTGTGTGGTGCACAGGGGAGGTGGGCAAAGACCAAACATGACTGAGCAGGTTAATCATGTGAAACCTGAGAAGGAAAAGGTCAGTGGTTGATCTGCCTTGCACGCTGGTTTCTTTTCCCAGAGCTGTGACAAAATACAGGTGGTGTGTCCGTGTGCAGGAAGGGTCAAACCTCAGCCCCTTCCCCGTGTGTGTGTCCATGTGCTGTCCCTGGTGCTCTCCCTGAAACACCTGGCACGACCCCCTGGACCCACAGCTTCGTCCTGGAGCATTTCCCAGGCTTTTTTTTTTGCTGTGCATTTGTAAAACAAATGTGCACTGGGTGAGTTGTACAGGTGAAAAAAAAAAATCACTGCTTGCAGAGTGCTGGATGCTCTGTCCCAACACAGCTCTGCAAAGTGCACTTTAGGGCTTCTGAACTCTGCCACAAATTCCACTGTTCACCCACACTGAGATGCTAATGATGGACACTTGGAAAGCAGAACTTTGTGTGTTTAAATTGAACCATACTGGATTTATTGTTAAGCTGTGCATAAAGCCAGAGGAATAGGAACAGAAAATACACTGTATTTGGGTATTTCAGTCACTTCAGTGTCTCTGCTGCTTGCCACCTCCTTGTTTCCCATGTTCTAATACTTAATGGTTTAATATTTTGGGGAGCAGAGGGTATAGGTTTATTTTGCATGCCAAGCTTTCTGACTTTGCTCTTTGAATTATCCTGCTCTCCAGTAATTCAGGTAATATTGCTGCATTGTTCCATATCTGGTGTTTTCTGCATCAGATAGACTGGAACTTCGTGGAGCTGCTTTAGGAACTGCAGATGAAATATAAAAGCTGAGAAAGATATGAATGAGGGGAAAAAAATCTCATTTCCTCTCTAGGTTGCATACCTGTTCTCATGCTGCTTCTCTTCTCTGCCTTCCTTCACTTGCCACAAGTGTCTCAAGGTGGCATTCGAGCCTCAGTCTCTTACAGCAGTGAAAAGTGAAAGGTTTTCCATTGGGTTTTTAATATCTAGAGAGATACTGTTTGCTTTAGGCTCTTTCAAATTCGTTCTGGCAGTACTTACAGGGAAAACTTGGATCACAAGGTGCAGGTCAGGTGCCAAACGTTTGGGAAAGTAAAGGGTAATTATTTTATAAGTCTGTGTAACTAATCTGAGCTGCGATAGGTTTGTTTTGCGGTTGTTTGTGGTTTTGCCATGGTGAATGAGACCTTTGCTGTTCCTTTCCTGAACAGAGAGAGTGAGGTGTTGTGTAAGAGCAGCAGTGAAGGGGAACTGCTCTGACAATTCGAGTTTCAGATAGGACGGAAAGCACTGGCTCAAGAGCCAGCTGTGCTGACCTTTTCATTCTGCAGCCTTTCCTAACAGTGAGGTGAGGCCAGAGCAGCCCTTTAATTACAGGTGATCAGTGACAGGGTAANGTTAATTGGGATGTGGTGCTGTTGCAATTCCACGTTGTGACACTGCCGTGGGTTGGGCCGTGCCCGGAATCCACGTGGGGTTTGTTGACAGCACACAAGGAGGAGCTCGAGGAGCTCGGGAATGCAGGGCAGCTCCTTCTGGAACTGAAGGGGATGTGGGGGAAAGGTGTCAGGTGGAAACACTTGGGAAATAGGTGAAATTAGCACTTCTGGACAGACACTCCAGACCAAAGTCAAGTGCTGGACTGATCCTTGCCTGGGTGATCTCTGCAGCTGCTCCTGATCCAAGCCTGCTCTTCTGCTCCTGCTGGCAGTGGGGCAGATGGGTTTGAGCTGTTTGAATGAAAACAGCAAAGCCAAAGGGGTGTTTAGTATTTGAAGCTTATTTTTGGGCTTCAAGATGCTTGTTTTAGGTATTTTCAGAGATCTGTGCATTATATAGGTGGTGCAAAAGGGAGCTTCTATAGAAATGTTTTAATATGAATTCTTTAAGCAAAAGCATCTTTAAAAATAACTCTGCCCTACCTTTAAGAGATGTGTGAGTAATACCAGTTAGAAACATATTGTGAATAAAGCTGTTCAAAATATCTACATTTATCAGCCAGTAATTCCCATTGAAAGTCAGTATATAAAGTGTTTTTGAAAGGGATATAGAAATACCTTACAAGCTTTTGCAAATGAAACCAGATAATCACAGGTATGTTTTCATTCATGAACCAACCACATCTATTCTTCCTCTTCCTCTGCTTCAACTGTCCAGTGGAATGTGTTTCAAGGGCCAGGAAGTGACTTGATTGATAATCAGTTAAAAATAACCCAGAGAGAGGGGAGGGGGGGAAATTCTCCTCCAGGCAGACTTTGTGTTATAGTGGTGTGTGTGGAGAGAAGGGCAGGGACAGAAATCTGCTGTTCCTGGTGCATTGTTCCTGGCTGAGCCAGCAGGGAGCTGTTGGGTGCCCTGGCAGACAGGTGGGGATGGAGGCACAACTTGGGGCTGAAAGAGCACTTGAGTTTGGTCTTTCTTGGGAGTTTCTAAAGACCCCAGTCGTTGTGATAAGGGTGTATTTGGGTTTCTGGGGAGTTTAATCACCCATTTTTATCCCAGCAGTCTGTTTTGAGCCATGCATTCTGGGAATCTGTGCTGTAGAGTTCAAGGTGTGCAGCTGAACTTCACCTTTTGTTCTTTTCTTCAAATGCCTCTCAGTGCCAGCTCCAGCTTTTTAAAAATCCTCTGTTGGCTCTGCTTCTCAGTACTGATCCAGCCTACGCTGTTCTTCCTGCTTCTTGGAAGTCTTTGCTTTTATTGCTCCTCACAGTACAGAGGATTCAGCATAGATTCATAAAAATCTGTATGTCCCAAGGGTTTAGAGCATCCTTATCACAGAGTGTCAAGAGTGAGGTCAAACTCTTGTTTGGGGGGAAAGGGTGTGAGTGCAGCAGACAGTGAGCTGTGACAGATAAAGAGGAGTTTTTGTGTAACACAGGTGAAGGCAGAAATCAACTGAAGAAAGTAAATGGGCTTTTTATAGTTCTGGCCTTAATTGTCAGCAACTGTAGTGTATCTTCCAAGGGCCTGTTTTGTGTGTTGTGTAGAAAGTGGTGCCTGACATAACCATGAAATGCTGCAAAAGGGTTTATTAACTGGCCTGGTGTGAGCTGTGAGAGGATGTGCTGCTCAGCAGAGTGAGGGCAGGGCTGTGAGGGAACGTGGCAGGGGAGCTGGAACCTGCTTGTGCTGTCAGATGAGCTGCTTTTTGTAACTAGTCAGCAGGTTTCTGAAAAGAAGCGTTGGAGCATTTTAGCATGAAGTTTTATATAAGTATTTCTATGGTTTTTGTTTTTCAGGAGTTTATAACATATTTAATCTCATTCATGAATCGAACTTCCTTTTTAAGTCATGGATGACAAGGCTTCTGTTGGAAAGATCAGTGTCTCCTCAGACTCGGTATCCACTCTTAACAGTGAAGATTTTGTCTTGGTTTCCAGGCAAGGGGATGAAACACCATCTACAAATAATGGTAGTGATGATGAAAAAACAGGACTGAAGGTAAGAATCAATAACCTGAGTTTGTTCCCTGTTCTTCTAATTCAAACTAACCATAGAGAGCTTAAAGAGGGACTTCTTTATTGTGGAAAACTTGATAGAAGGGAGAACTTAATCAAGCATCAGTTTGGGCAGTAATTTCTGCATTGCTGATGTCAGAGGAGGTTGTTAGGTGTGAGTAAGAGTTCTCTCCATCACTGCCTGTGGGGTTTTTCCCACTTTGTAGAATCCTTCATGAAGTGTCAGGGGCTTGGAACTGTGATTTTTATCACAGCTCTCAGGTAGAAAGCAACATTAGCATACACTGATTGGAGTATATCTGCTAATTCAAAGGTATATTAAAGTTTTCCCCAATGTGAAATGTTCTCTTTAAGACATGTAGAAGTGTAGTTCTAACTAACAACTTGGCATGAATCAGAGAACAGGAGCCTGTGTGCAAGGCTGGTGAGAAATGGAAGGGCACTGACATCTTCTCACTTGTGGAAGTGCTGTTCTGAAAAGAGACCCTTGTCACTCCCTGCTTTTCTTTTTTGGCTGCTCAAAGCAGCTTTTGTCCCAGTTTGTGTTTCAGCAGCCTTTAAGCACCAGCAAGGTAATCACTCCAAATTCCATCATTTTAATGTGGGCAAAGCTGGATCTTTTCCTAGAGGGAGTCAAGTCAGTGTGTTCTTTATGGGAGATGGAAAGGGCTGTTCCACCTGCACAAGGATGACTTCTACAGCTGCATCTCTGTCTTTGAAGATGATAAGAAGTCCTGTGTCCTGCCTGTTGGGCTGGGTGCCCCTCTTTTCCTTAGCAGCAGTTGTAACAGACACTTTATGGAACCTTTCTTGATGCTTTTGCTCATCTTGCTTTTACCTCCCAACTGCTTTGGTTGTTTTCCTTGCATTCCTTTGAGTCCAGGACAAGACATGCTGCAATAGTGGCTCCTTTACAGAGGACTTCAGGCTAATTCTGTTAGTTAAGAGTCTCAAGATGGATCTTTTGCTTAATCAGGCAAAAATGTGCACTTATATTTTTATGGTTATTGTAGAAGATGCCACTTCACCTCGTGGGATAATCTAAGAAAATCTGAAAATTTCTTTAAACAGCCTGTTAATTTTTGAAACCTGCTGAAAGGCTGTAGCCTCATGTTTGTCTTTCTCAGTGCTGCAAATACCTGCAGCATCAATATCAGCATCAATTCAGAACAGTCTCACAGTGGTGCTTACCTTGAGAAAGCTGCTGTGCATGGAATTACCCCCCCAAAGCATCATCTGAGACTCCAGCAGACAGACACTGTCAACCACAGATTCTCCATCCTGTTATCCCCAAGAAAATCTGGCAGCATCAAGTGCCAAAGTCTGCAACATTCCTTGCTCCACGTGGGAACTGTTTGTGTCACTGTTTGCTTCCAGAGTGCTTTATGAAGTGCTGGCTACAGGTGCTGTTCCTCTTGGAGAGCAAAGAACATGAGAGCTGCTGCCTCCTGCTCATCAACAGCTGTAAAATAAAGTTACTCCGTTCCCTCCTTTGGCACCCAATTTCACAGGGCTTTGCAGGTCTGAAGATAAACTTCTTTATGAATTCAGTGCCAAGACTGAGCACAGTCCTTGAACAAAGTGATTCACCTTGAGCCTTCCAGTGTCTTTGGGAGCTGGTGCTGCTGGTTATTGGCTGCAGTCTGAGTGATTCATGGGAATTTTACACCTCAAACAAGCACTCAGTGCACAGCCCAAATTCTCCCACACTGGGACCTTCCTGTTTAACCTCCTTCCTCCTGGTTAAGGAGGAGAAAACTTTTAGCAGAGGAAACAGGAAAACTTTTTAGCTGTTTTTTGGGACAGGTATTTTGGTGTTCTGCAAGAAAAGAGATGTTCTGCCATANTTTTTTTGGGACAGGAATTCTGGTATTTTGGTGTTCTACAAGAAAAGAGATGTTCTGCCATAGCAAGTGACTTTGGTTTTAGTATTTTTTTCTCTCAGCTCGCAAATAGTCATTTAGGAGTAGCCAGTAAGTGGATAGTGAAGGTTATCAGAGGTGTGTTAAAAGCACTGTCAAAAGTGTTTAGTAATGTAAGAAAATCAATGTTAACAGGACAATGTGAGAACTGGGGTTATGTATTTCATAGGAGCAAATGAGATGGCTTTCTTCAAGCAGAAGCACTTGCTTTGTACCTATAACTAAGTTAATTTGTGTGTGTCACACCCCATTTTCTTTGCTGTGCCCTTGAAGAGCAGCAGAAAATGAGTTCAGGTTCCTATTTGAGGGTCTCTTTCTGGTGTTCTCTTCCTTCAGAAGAGCAGTTTGAGGATGTGTCATTTGCTAATGAGCAGTCTGAGGATGGTGCTGGAGGTTCAGGCTTGTGTCTGCTGAGTGTGACAGGCTGTGGAATTGGTACATCAGGCCTAAGGCTCTCATTTCAGATTTGCTGATAGGCTGTAGTTTTAAGCAATAATTCTGTAGACTGAATTAATGTCAGTTTCTGTTTGGGGTTTTTCTTCCTCGAGTCCAGACACAGAACTGTTTTGTTCTGAATACAATCAGAAACTGTATTTTTCTTCAGTTGATTTATAAATATGTTTTTGCCAGGGCTGAAACACTTGGTTCATTTTAAAAAGGGGTTGTCAGGGATTGTTTTCCAGAAATACCATTTGCCAGCTGTCTCTGCTTTCCAGTATTGTTTCTGTGTCTGCTTTTGCCCCCTGGCAGTGGGGCTGGGCTGGATTTAGGAAAGCTCTGCTTCTGGAGAGCCCACTGGAGAGCAGGAATTCCTGCACTCCCCAGTGCAGTGAGACCTCTCCCAGCAGAGGCCCAGCACATGCATCAGGAGAAGGGAATAAATCCCAGTTCTGCTGAATCCCCTGTTGCCATCAAAGAAGTTTCCTGCTTCCTAGTTAAAGGTTAAGTCAAATCAGTTTTCAGTTTTGTGAGGAATGGAGAAAGCCATGCCTGGGGGTAGGCGGTTTCCTTGCTGTATCTCAAGCCAATACATGGAGCATTTATTATGTGCCCCTTGTTGATTCCCCTTTGTGCTGCCTCTGCTTTTGGGGTTGCAGCAGAGTTCCAGGCATGTTTCTGTCTTCATGTGCCCTGTTCTCATGATGGGCTGAGTTTATGCAGTTGNCCTGCACTCCCCAGTGCAGTGAGACCTCTCCCAGCAGAGGCCCAGCACATGCATCAGGAGAAGGGAATAAATCCCAGTTCTGCTGAATCCCCTGTTGCCATCAAAGAAGTTTCCTGCCTCCTAGTTAAAGGTTAAGTCAAATCAGTTTTCAGTTTTGTGAGGAATGGAGAAAGCCATGCCTGGGGGTAGGTGGTTTCCTTGCTGTATCTCAAGCCAATACATGGAGCATTTATTATGTGCCCCTTGTTGATTCCCCTTTGTGCTGCCTCTGCTTTTGGGGTTGCAGCAGAGTTCCAGGCATGTTTCTGTCTTCATGTGCCCTGTTCTCATGATGGGCTGAGTTTATGCAGTTGCATAAGAGACTTCAGCTGACACAAAGTTGGCCTTAGTTTGTGTTTGAGGCCTTGTTTCACAAGCAGCTGATTTGTTGCACTGGATTTCTGGGGCTGTGAGAACAGCAGGGCTCCTCCAGTCCAGAAGTATTTACTGTGTCTTTTAGAATTCTGTCTGGGTGTAGCCTGGGCTGACAGGGGAGGCTTTCTTGGAGAGATTATTTTCCATTGCTTTTTAAATGGAGGTTTTGATGATGAGGTTTTAGAAAATCTATGAGATGGATTCATTGTTCTTTTTACCTATGTCCTGCCACACCCTAATTTGTATTTTAGCTGCCACTACTATTTTTAGGACGTTTTCTTTTCAAGGTCATGTTTTATAGAGCAGTATCTAGATACATTATTCATACTGATTATTTTACTAAATCACTGTTAGATCACTGTTAGTCTTAATGGAATAGAACATTTTTCCTGTGCATTTTATATTAATACCATTACAACATCTAGTTCTCACTGGATATGAATTTTTCACCTTCCTTTCCCAAAGCAAAGTCTGTTTAATGACTGTGAGCAAAAGTATATCAGGTGCAGGTTTTTTTCAGACTGAATTTTAGGGTTCATAGAGAGCAGGCCCTGTAAAATAGAAGTTACTTCAGGTTTGTTAATGCAGAGGCTTTCAAGGGGCTGCCAGGGCATTATAATTAATTTGATATGTTTTGTTGCAAAACACAAAAGCTCCATACAGTGACGTGGTGCATCTTCCATCATCATCATCTTTCTAATGAATTCCTGCAAACACCTGAATAATAAACTTGATACTTAAAAGCTTTATGCCTCTGATGGGGCCTGTGCTTGTGCAAGGTTCTTCATGGTTTCCACATTGAATCATACAAATGTATACTAAAGTTATTGGGGGAAAAATGCAAATCTGTGGGTTCCTGTAGCTGGTTACAGGGTACAGACACTTCTGTGGGTGTCCAGTTTAGTAAGGCAGTGACTGTCCTGCTCCTGGGGGATGGTCCCAGATAGGACAGCAGCATATTTTAATCCATATCAAAAAATCACTTTGTGTTTGAGCAGAATGTCTACATCTCTGTTGTTGTTTAGATTCTGTAGCCAGATAGTCACTAGGTTGTTACTTTTTGCAGTAATTGCATAATTTGGATTTTATTAGCTTTCATGTAGTGCCTTAAGTCAGTGACCTCACAGAGAGGTGAGGTCATGGAAATGCTTCCAGGGTTGAGTTCTGGTACCAGCAGCAAATGAAGTGTTGGAATCAAGTGCCTTTCACTGATGGCATCTGGTAAAATACTCTGTAAACTCCATTTCCATTGCCTGATTTCCAAACTGTGTAAAGCCTTGGTCACTTCCCTGTTAATTGCAGAGGAATGGACAAAGAGTTTCCTTAGACACAATGTCTGAGAGCTTCCTGAAGTGCATGTCTTTGTTCTCTTTCTATTTAGGACCTAATTTCACACTGCTTAGGTTGCTTCATGCTTTTGTGTTGCCTTCAGTGAGCACAGAGGCTGCAGATGAGTGTTAGGAAATAAAGCAGTGCCTTTACTTCTCAGTATGATGGCATAGTCTTGTTCCAGATTCTTCTCTTCCTGTGAAATCTTCCTGTCTTACCCATGGACCACAAAACATGTTTAATTCTATTTGTCCCTTTCTGGTACTAATCTGAGAATTATCACAGCCCAGACTGTGGGCATCTCTAAGTGTCTCTGTCATAAGCTGATCTTTGTAGTTGTGATTAAAGACTAGTTTGAGAGTAATCTCACTTTTTCCAGTGCTAGAGAATTCCTGCTTTGAGCCTGTTGGCTTGTTAAAGCAGGGAGGGTGTAATCCCTGCTGGTGAGCACTTGCACTCTGCAGTTTGTGTTTGTAACTGGGTTATAGTTGCTAACTGCTGCTTTGGCTGGCAGGAACAACAGCCATATGAATGACCCTGTGCCTGAGGGGTGTTTTTTGTTGTTTGAACAGTGTTTTTTTTGTGTCCCAACTGTGTGGCTCTCAGATTGTGGGGAATGGAAGCGAACAGCAGCTGCAGCGGGAGCTGGAGGACGTGCTGATGGATCCACCCATGGAAGAGCAGTCAAGTGAGAGGGACCATGGGGAGGAAGTCAGGACTGATGGAGATGGGGAAGAGCCTGTTGTCCTGGAAGCTTCAGCATCCTCCACCATCAACCCAGTGTCGGTGGCAGGACTCCAGAAACCAGACATGAGTTTGCCAGTGAAACCATCCCAAGGAGGTTAGTGGGGGGGGAAAAAAAAGTGGAATGCTTGGTGGTGTCTTATGGGTTTGTTTTGTGTGGGGAAAGGGAAGAGAACTGTGGTACAGATACGCCCACCAACCTTTTCCTATTTCTGCTGTTATAATCCCTTAGTGCAGTAAATGCCAGGGTATGAAAGGCAAGAGCAACATATGCTGAACTGCCCTCTCTTCTGAAAACACAGCCTTGAGAGGTGTGCAGGAATATTAAGCTTACTTGCCTGGCTGTATAAAATATTAGTGTGTTTGGCTCCTCTATTGCTGTAATGAAAATTGGTGTATTTAAATGGAGCCCCCTGAGTGGCCTGGCTGTGGAGCTGGGATAACTGAGTGGCTCTCTGCCATCACTGCCTCACTTTGAGGCAGGTTTTTCCTGCCTTTGCTGTGTTTCCTGATCTCCTTTGTCGTTCATTTAGTGCTGAGTCAACCTGTGACACTTCCCTTAGGGGTGCCCTGTCTGTGTTCTCACCCTGAGCTCTGTGTCCCTCCCTAGACTGCGAGGATTTGAGCCCTTTCACGCCGCTGACAGACGAGGACAGTGTGGTGTTCAGCAAACTCACCTACCTGGGCTGTGCCTCTGTGAACGCCCCCCGCAGCGAGGTGGAGGCTCTGAGGATGATGTCCATCCTCCGTGGCCAGTGCCAGATCTCCCTGGACGTCACCCTGTCCGTGCCCAACGTCTCCGAGGGCACAGTCAGGTAGGGGCTGCCCTGGGGATCTCTGCAGGTCACCTCCTGCCACTTCAGCTGGCAGGAGACATGGGCAGCTGGGGCTTTGGTTAGTGGGAACAGTGAGTTTTGAAGAGGTCTGGGAAGAGTGATGCTTTGAATTGATTTGGCAAAGGCATTTTATGTCCAGGGATCAGGATGAAGTGTTATGATGAATCAAGCTGTCCCCAAAGCCACAGTGGGGCTGGTTGTTGGTGAACACTTTGGAAATAGTCTGGGAAGTGGTTTGTAGGGCTGGAAAATGTCTGATAGATGAGGCTTAACAGGGATGAGTTCATCCACTGCTGAATGTTAGTGTAAGTTTCTGAAGAGCAATCCCAGAAGAACATGGGAAGTTATTGGTGGAATTGTCTGTTGCATTGTACTTTTTTATCTTGTTCAATTTAGATATTATTATGTTCAAGCTTTGCAGTAAATTACATTCAGGAGATAGTTTGATGATGTAGTTTCTCTAGTAGGTGTGATATTGTTAAAGCCTACAAGTTAATATCTGGCTGAAATAATTCTTCTAAAGATGCAAGCTTGCTTTTTTTTTTCCCCTCTCTCTATTTTGACAGACTTTTAGATCCTCAGACAAACACAGAAATAGCAAATTATCCAATCTACAAAATCCTTTTCTGTGTACGAGGGCACGATGGGACGCCTGAAAGTGATTGCTTTGCCTTCACTGAAAGCCACTACAATGCAGAACTCTTCAGGATTCATGTCTTCAGATGTGAAATCCAAGAGGCTGTAAGTTCAAGTTTCTTGTCACTTGGTTTTTATGTACCTGTTCAAACTGAAGTATTTCAGGCACTTTAGAAGGAATGTAATAATTCATGACCTTTGTCTTTTTTCCTACCCCAAGTTAAGATAATTATAGAAGCCTTGACTATGGAATATGAACGCACAGTTAGTAGTTTATCCTTCTACAAAGTGTAAAGAGTTAATTAATCTCTAGAACTGCATTATTTTGGTGCAATTCCTGCTGTGTGGTGTGAGCTGAGGAGGGTTGCAGCTGACAGGGTGCTGTGTTACTGCAGGTGAGCAGAATCCTCTACAGCTTTGCCACTGCCTTCCGCCGCTCTGCCAAACAGACCCCCCTGTCAGCCACTGCCACCCCCCAGACCCCAGACAGCGACATCTTCACCTTCTCTGTCTCCCTGGAGATCAAGGAAGATGATGGGAAAGGCTATTTCAGGTATAGATTTTCATTCATACAATGTGTAGTTCTGTTGGGAAGTGAGTGAAACGAGAGTGTGAGGCTGAGGTGGTCCCTAAATCCCCTTTTCAGAAGTTTCCCAGTTTATAGAATACCCGACATAAATACTTTGGGAGGTAAAACAGTGATAATCCCCTGGGACTATTTAACCTTGATCACTGAACTGCACCTGGTGCTACCTACAATGTGCTTTTTCTATTTTGCTTTTTTCCTATTGTCTTTAAGTCCCTTTCTATGCAATGCCTTTTAAGTTGTGTGCAGCTGCACTGCTGCTGAAACTGAAAGCACTTCCTTGTGACATCCAGAATTGGACAATTTTCAGCCAGGTTTTCAGAGGTGCAGGGGCTGTGGGAATGCTGCAGGAGGCATAAAGGTGCATATTTTTAGTGAAAGAAGGGCTATATACTGCCCTTACAGGTTTTATGTAGCCACTTAGAGTGTGCAGAAGTGTCTTTATTTCAGCACAGCCTCTCTGCCAAGCACTGACTTGCTGAGCACATTGGCTCCCAGCCACAGCTCCAGAGATGTTTTTCTCCTTAGATTTACATCCAGCTCAAGTTGTATTTATTAAATAAACAAATCTCATTTAATAATCCAGTATTTATTCAGCACTCTGAAGGAGTGTTTAAATGTTGAAACTGAAAAACCATTTAACTCAGGGCTGATGGTTCAAAATAAACCCAGATTTTATTGCAGGTGTAAAACTGTGGGTAACACTCCACAACTCCTGGGGACAACAATGCAAGTCTGAAAAACCCAAAACAGCAATGAGAGTCTTAAAATAAGAATTATTTTTGTATCCAAGGGAAAAGTGAACATATGGTTGACTTAAAAAGAAAGTCAAAAGCCAACAATTTCAATTTGTCCAGTGTTTAGCAAAACTCTGCTGCTCAATGGGGAATATTGATCTAAGACTTTACTGTGTGTGTTGGCAGTGAAGTGTAGTTTTAGGATTTTCCAGCACAGCACACTGTCCTCTCTTTTTGTACCTTCTAGAAGGGTCTCTGTAGTGAAAAAAGAAGGGAAATAGTGTAAAGATTTGTGCACACTTGGCTTGTTGGCTTGTCATGTACCTCAGCAGTCACCTGCCTGTGAGAGCAAACTATTTGTAGTTTCTTACAGATCATTGCTTAACAAATAATTCTGCATGTTACATGGGGAATCAATATTTAGAAACTTCCTCACAGCACTGACCCCTGCAGTATAAAAATCATTTTAAAAGCTTGGTTTTCACCTAAATCTGTTGCCATTTCTTTGGCTGATTGCAGTGTGCAAGGAAGAAGGGTGTTGGCTGAGTGTTTTGGTGTAAGAAGCTGCCTTCCTGAGTGACTGATGCTGGGTTTGGTACATTCAAGGGATGCAGATAAATGAGGATTTCTTTTTCCTTTGCTGGTGAATAACAGTGCAGTTCCCAAAGACAAGGACAGGCAATGCTTCAAACTGCGCCAGGGGATTGATAAGAAGATAGTGATTTATGTCCAACAGACAACTAATAAAGAACTTGCTATTGAGAGGTAATTTCATCAGGTTTTTTTTAAAACTCTTTATCTGTTTGATGTTTGTATTCTTTCCTCTGAGGAAGCAGCTTGGTGATTGTTCTCTGGACCCTCCATTTGTCACCACATTGACACCACAACTCTCAGGTGTTACAGACCAGGGGATGCAGTGGGATATACCTGTGTGTGCTGAAAGTCTTTGTGAAATGAAACCATTAAAGGCAGGTCCTTGCACTTCATCTGATTCTTGTCTGTACCAAAGGGTAAATTCTATGCAAAAAAACCCAAACCAAAAGAAGGGCAGAAGTCTGCAGGCC
This sequence comes from Neodrepanis coruscans, assembly GCA_013400695.1. Taxonomy (NCBI): domain Eukaryota; kingdom Metazoa; phylum Chordata; class Aves; order Passeriformes; family Philepittidae; genus Neodrepanis; species Neodrepanis coruscans. Next base: position 13,226 of record VYZS01021890.1, read on the forward strand.
AAGTTGTCCTGCAGGACAGGGAATCCTTGTTAGCAGTGACTGTTCTTGAAAACCAAGATCATGGAACACCTTTCCAGGCTGCTGTAAGTAGGGTATAATCATGTTGTCAATATGCTTCTGAAATCTTGCTCAACACTTTCAATATTGGTGTGACATTGTTCTGCTGGACATACTTGATGGTGTTTCAGATGTCAGGGTTTGTTGACACTTGTCAGTGTATTCATGGGCTGTTGGTGATGTATGACAGCGAGTGTTCAGATAAGAAATGTTGCTGGTTTGTTCCTGAGTGAGTGATTTTTGCAGTTGAGTTGTTTTGCCTGGCTTTGCAGATGCTTTGGGCTCCTCCTCAGCCGTGGGAAGGACGTTCGGAGCGGTGACATGCACCTTCTGGATCTGGTGAGGACCTTTTATTGACAAAAAGCAGTAATGATTTTGGTTGTGATTGTGACGCCTCTGCATGTTTGTCTGAGGTTGGTGCTGTAGGTTTTGGTACTGAGGGTGAGGTGTGTCCAGTCCCTGCCTCAGACTTCGAATGGGAGTTGATATTTGGCCAAGGGTGTTGCCCAATTTTATAGTCAATCTGACTGTTCTCAGTCAGGGGCCTGGAGTAAGAGTTGTGGGACCTTATTTTTAGACATGCTGAATATTAAAGAGCTGTGCTTTGAACATGAGAAGTTTTATGGCATACTGTAAAAACTGAGGCCTGGGAGACTTCAAATGGAACACTGAGAATTAGTGGGTGCTTTGTTCTTATGACTCACTTCTCTATCTATAAAATAATGATAGAGATCATCTGACTTCACAAGTGTGAAGTGACAACAAATTTGCTGGTATTTATGCAGTACATGCTTGTTACAATAGTGAGTAGTCAGAAAGGTTCAATCCTACATGAATAGTGTTGCTTTTTACCAGGCCTTTGATTGCCCAGAAAATAAGGTTGTTGGGAAGGCAGACAAGCTGAACATTAAATAAAATCCTGAGTTGGTTCTTAAAGGCAGAATAACTTGTTACTGTCTGTGATCTCACATACAACTCCGTGAGCTGAAAATGTCATAAACTCTCCTTGTTTCCAGGAGTCCATGGGTAAAAGTTCTGATGGGAAATCATATGTGATCACTGGGAGCTGGAATCAAAAATCTCCACACTTCCAGTTTGTCAATGAAGAGACACCAAAAGGTAAGAACATTGCCAGGTGTTACCCCAGGCAGGGAAATGACTTCCACAGTGGGCATTGGATCAATTAGCTTTTCCTGTAAGATGAATGCCCCCAAAAAAAGCCTCCACAGTATGGAATGTATTCTTAGGAAGTAGGATATCAAATGCCACATAAAAATCTAAAAAAAAAAACAAACTAGAAGACTAAAAGGAAACTGCTCAGTAATACCTTGAAAGAGGGGACAGGATGCAGGTGCTTTGGTCACCACTGGAGCTTTTTAAGAGTCCCACTGAGAATTGGACTGAATGATTCTTGCACATTTCTACTTTGCTTAGTTTCTTGTGGTCAGTTCAGATTTTTCTGAGCCCAAGTTTTTAATTAAAACAGAAGGATTCCTGAAAATGAAAGTAAACCAGTCCCAACTGTCATCCAAAAATAGCTGAAGCTGCCTTGCTCTCTTGAGTCCTGAAACAGATCTGTCACTACTTCTTTTAAGATGTCAGCTGAACTATCATCTTTTCAATCTGTTGTCACAGTTTCATGCCAAAGGTTGAGAAATTTAATGGGAATTGACTGGGCAGAGTCTTAAAAGTCAGCTGCTGGGCACAGTGTGCTGTGGATTGAATGTCATCCTGCCTGAAGGACACGATTTATCAGTCAGTACCAGAAGAGATCTCATAGGTCACTGAGCCTCCTTTTGGAGCATCAAACTCTGTAGTCAATTTTCAGAATGTCACAGCTGAGATGGTCTTAAATGCCTTTAATATCATGGTACTTAAGTAACTTCCACAAAGAACTGAAGTGTAATTAGGCTGGATGGCAAGAGATCTGCACTGTGCAGTTAAGAACATGGATCCCTTATAATGATTAATGAAGGTTTTGGATACATTTCAGTGGGATTTGAAAAAGCTGAATTTTTCTTCTCTTTAACAAGATCATTTCCTTGGCTTAGAGACTTCAGTTTCCTTACTCTCTAGTGAATAGTGCATAGTCATCTGATTTCTCTATTTTGAAACTTTCAGGGTTTTGAGATGTTAAATGAGGGGGAAAATGAATTCTGAAGGAGAAAGTATCCTTTGTTCTTTCATGTTACTAGGGAAGAGGTTATGGAATATTTGATTTGAAATACTTCTGTGAGTACTATCACTTATTCTCTCTCTCCAGATAAAGTGCTGATCATGACAACTGCTGTGGACCTGGTGATAACTGAGGTGCAGGAGCCCGTTCGGTTCATTCTGGAGACTAAAGTCAGGGTTTGTTCACCCAATGAGAGGCTCTTCTGGCCCTTCAGCAAAAGGAGCTCCACTGAAAACTTCTTCTTAAAGTTGAAGCAGGTAATGCTTTAAAAAAATAAAGAAATAAAATTGGCAGTTAATAGGCTGTTTGTCCCTATGGGTAGTAAAACCTTTATTAACACAATGTTCATAGTGCAACGTTTTGCTCCTGAATCAAAGAGGTACAATAAATGCTCTCCAGTTTTAGAGAGGCTCTCCTTTATTATGCTGATTGTTGCTGGCTATCTGCAGTTCCCATAAAGAGCTGGAAATAGCCTTTTTGATAGCTTTGATGAGGCTGCAAAGTTACAGAGAGGCTTATGGATTTTCCAGCCAAACCACAGAAATGAAAGAAACAGAAGATTTATCTGCAAACTGGGGCTATGCTGAGAGTTGCTGACATAAGGGTGTAGTGGGGTAATGGTGTAAAATTAAGGTTTGGAGAAAAAAGGTCTTCACTGAATCCTGGTGACATGATACCTGATGTATCACTAAGCTTATTTTATCACACAAATTAAAAGTTTCAATTTATTTTTTTTCTAGATGAGCAAACATCCATCTGAAATTCCAAAAGAAATTATTTTTGGTGAAAGTCTATTTTCCCCTTCAACGTGGTTGGAAGCTGAGATTTCACACACATCCCAAGTTTGCCCTGGGGGAAAGAAATCCAAGTAACTACAAAAAATCCCTAGAACTTGTTAAAAAATTTTACAGTTTTTTTCCAACTTACTTTTTTACCCTATCTACTAAAAAAGAAGGATTATTTCTGTCCAGGATATTAATAATGACAATAGAAGGCAATAATTTAGTCTCAAAATAGAGCTGGTAAATTGAAGGGCCAAGTCACTAAAGAGATGATGTACTTGAAGTAGCTGCTCTTCTCCTGTTCTAGAAATTATTGTTCTGAAATGGAAGTCCTGTTTAAAGAAATGAAAATAACAATGAGGATGTACATGCTCACTCAAGGTTTGGTAATTCTGTGTGCAACCCAAACAAAAGGAATGTTGGAGTCCTGATTTCTTGATAAGTGCTCTTTTTAAAAGAGGTTTTGAATTAAGCAAGAGGCTTTTCTTCATTCTTTTTGCACTTGTCTTCAAGTGCCAGCAAAGAATGGCATCTGGGTAGTAATAAAGATGAAGTTCATCAGGGATTCTATTTTGTGTGTGTCCTATTTTTTATGTAAAATATGAATAAACATTTTTGGGGCACTTCCCTTCAAAATTTACGGTGGAAAAATTCTTCCTGGATGAGCTCAGACTTTTTATTGAGAATATTTTTGGGGTGGAGCATGGAGATGTTGAACAGTTGAGGCTGTTGGGCTATAAATATTCTACATCCCCCAAAAGGTACCTTTTCTTTTTGGCAGTTTAAAGGAAGCTTATCTTGCTGAGCTAATTCTGTATCTTTTGTCTCCCCAAATTCACAGGCATTGTGACTTATCTTGGCCAATTCTCTTTTCCACAGGCACTGTCAGGTTATCCAACTTCCAGTGTTTACTAATGGGAGATTATCAAAACTCATAGTGGAAACAACAAATCTGGAATGTGCTGCCTGATAAACCTGGAAGGGAAATCTTTCTGTGGAGTCATGATTAGCCTGTTAAAAATACAGCAGTGTAGGACTGGCTTATCTTCCTCTGCCAGTGTTTCTTCATTCGGAAATGGGGAAAGCAGAGGGATTTTATTTGCTCAGATTACATTTAGTGATTTAGTCATTTTTAGTTTTGATGCATTTCTCTTCATTTTTAATACTCCAAAGGATAGAACTGAGCACTGGGAGCTTAGTGTAAAGTGTAATTATAAATCTTATTTCCCTCTTTTCTTCACCTTTCCTTTTCTCCTATGTACTTTTAATTCATTTACGAAAAAAAAGCTCTAAGTCTTTAAAACTGTATTTAAAATTTGAGAACCACCTGACAAAGAAAAATCCTCTTTTGAAGGAAAGGAAAGTATCAAAGCATTGAAAATTAAAGAGAAACAGGGCCACAGAGTGGACTTTGGGACTCAACATTTGTGTTCCTGCAGCGATGTAGACACAGATCTGAGAGTTGGGAGCTTTGTTGAAGGCAATTGCCATGGTGGGAAAATCATGGAATCCCAGAATGGATTGGGCTGGAAGGGACCTTAAGGATCATCCAGTTACACCCCCATTAGTATCCCTAGAAACTTTTTAAACTCTTTTTAATTCTCCTTAAAGAGAAATTTGAGACAATTTTAAAGGTTTTGCTTTTAATTTTGCACCAATGTTTAAATGGAGGCAGAATTGCTTCACATTAAGGAGCCTTCCTCTCTTATACCATAGGTGCATTTATAGCTTTAAAAACCTGTGCTTTTGTGTCCAGTTCATTCAGGTAGAAACCCTCCCAGTGCTGCACCTTGCCTCAGGTGTGCTGCAGTCACGTGTGTCAACATTCCTCACTGTGGAATGGGATGGAAATCCTTCCTCCTGTTCCAGCAAGAGAAAGCAGAGCCTTGGGAAGTGATGTGGCCTTTGTGTAGCTGTTGTCAGCAGAATGAACCTTGTTTCTTTCCCAGATAAAGCAGAAGGACAGGAAGAACAACTCGGACACGCTGTATGAGGTGGTGTGCCTGGAGAGTGAGTCCGAGAGGGAGAGGAGGAAAACCACCGCCAGCCCCTCCCTGCGCCTGCCCCAGTCGGGCTCCCAGGGCTCCATGATCCCCTCTCCCCCTGAGGATGAGGAGGAGGAAGGTAAGGAGCAGCCTGGGTGCTTGTGGGCTGGGAGAGGGAGGGCACTTGGCAAATAACACAGTGAGAAAACATGCTGAACCCTTTGCAGTCAGAATCCGGCCTCCTGAGGGGTTCTTTTCTTGCTTGAATGCTCCCAGCAGTCAGTCACCAGCACCCCAACAATCCTGGGGCAGCCTCTCCCTCCTCTGACACTTCTGTCTGTGCTTTTTTCAGCCCAGGACCTCCAGTGTGATATATTTGGGAGGATGTGAAAAGAGGCTGCTAAAAATTGGGGATTATCCTGTAGCTTCTGCCCCTCCCTGAGCAGCTGTGGACAGACTGGGGAATGAAAATGAGCAGCTGATGTTTTTGGAAGTGTCAGCAGGCAGTGTGTTTTAGTAAAGAGGAGATTTACACATCTGTGATAGATAAAACTGTCCCAGGACCTGCCCCACTTGGAACTTAATGCATTTTCAAGAACTTTTTTCTGCTTTTAATAAGTTCTCTTAAACCAGAACGTGGACTAGTTCTGAGTATATAAACATATGTGGCCTTACAGCTCTGAGCTGAAATGGAGATGACTTGGGTTTCTGCTTTTCCACTTTTCTGCTGGCCTTCCATGTGGCCTTGGCTCAGGTGTCCCCTCTGTTCTGTTGGCAGACAACGATGAACCACTCTTAAGTGGCTCTGGAGATGTTTCCAAAGAGTGTGCAGAGAAAATTCTTGAGACGTGGGGAGAGCTGCTGTCCAAGTGGTAAGTGGCAAAATCATATTCTGGAAATGGCAATTCTGAATATTCTCATTCTGTCTGCTCCTTCTGCTTGGAGTTTTTGTTATTTCCAGAGGCCAGTTGAGATAAGATCAGTATGGATTTAGTCCTGTTTTCATCCCCACAACACCCCTGGTTCTCTGGCTTCGTGTTTTCTGATTTCTTCAGAGGGTGTTTTAAGTATTTCAATTTTTTAGTGCATGCCTGGTATATAGAAATTCACTTGGGCTGTGTCTTTGGGTGCTTCTGTCTTAAAATGAGTGTTCTACTTATCTGGGAGTTCCTTGGGATTTAGTTAAAGAAAAACCTAAACTTTAAGTAGTATAATAAAGAAAATGCAGCTCTTCCCTTGTCTTTATTTTGCACAGATCACTTCCATTCTTCTTTGTAATTCCAGGGTAGTTCACACCCAATTTTTCTTGCAGCTGTCATATCATAGTGACTGTAGCTTAAAAAATGAGAGATTTGGACTTGGATAGTGAAGATGTTTTTCTCCCTTATCTGAAGGAAGGCTCTAGAGCTGCCAAGGAGGAAGTACATGAGCTCTGCTGTATTTTTCCCTAGAAAATGCCAGTGTACAAGAGGAGTAATTCTTGCCAGTCCAATTACTAATGCAACACTATCCTCCTTTGATGAGGGATCTTTTATTCATCATGGAGTGGCCTGAGCAGCTCTGAAGTGATGCTGATGTTGCAGAATTCGGGGGTTTTGTTAGGCTTTCTTTTTTCCACATGAAGGGAGATGACAGGCAACGTGAGATTGAGCTCAAACGTGCTTTATTTTGACTCTGGATTCAGTTGTTGCCTCCTGCTTCCTAATGTGAGTGAGGAGCAAGGCAAAGGGAATGCAGCAAATAAAGGTTGGATGGAATATTAGATCTAGGGAGTAGGACAGCAGGGATTAGAGTGGGTCATGCAGCTTGCATGAGGAAAAGTGATGTGACCACTTAGCCAGAAATCTCTTTAAATGAAAATTACAATGATTTAGCATTATTTTTTTGTTTTCTGCAATTACTAACTTACTTGAATAAATACTTTTCCTTCCCAGTTTGGTTCTGCAGTAATTTGGTAAGAAAGTGGAGATTGAAATGGACACATTTGTAAGAAGGGGAAGGCTGTGGTAAAATGATCCATGATCCCTTTTCCCTTTCCTAGACTTGGAGAAACATCTTTACCAGATGAGCTGCTGTGAGAAAGTTTCTTTCAACTTGAGATTTTTTGTAATTCTTCCAAGGGCTCAAAGATAATTAAGCCACCTGACTCCCATTGGATATGTTTTGGCAGCTCTAAGAGGATATGAAATGCTGCTGTGCTAATGCTGGCAACAACTTTAATATGTGTTAAAGGGCTTTCCTTCTTAACTAAAAACTTGTATTTGGAAGCAATGATCCTCCAGCTTTTAACATAAGAGGATTGAAAATCATAAAAATCAGAGCTCAGGTAAATTCATGCTAGTTTTTTTGAATTCTGTAATTACATTTGTGTAGTAATTAAATATGCATTGGTATTTTGTGGTCACTAAATAATATTTGGCTGATGTTTCATAACTGCTGAGTCATACAATTTTCTCCTTTCAAAATAGTTTGGAAGAATCCAGTGGTGTGTGGCTTTTAGTCTACAGCTTTCATGACTTTATTAATTTGAACCTCTGATATATGTCTATAGGTATGACTGTATATGGATATAAATGTAACCACCATATAAGCATTATTTTTATTATTTATTTCTTTTAGAGAAAACAAAGTGAAGGAGGACATGATGGGTTCTGTGCAGTAAACACTGATTTAAATGTCCACATTGTTAGTCTCTAGATGACTGTCAGAACACTGGAGACTGAAGAAAGGCAACAGGGAGTCCCAGCCTGTGTCAAATTATCATCCACAGATCTGTCAGACTGTTACAAACATTATTAACTGCCAGTTTATTAAGAACATAATGCTGTCAATGTGACACAAGTTCATTACTTGCCTGGCTTTGTCTGTCAGTTCACTTGATCATTTTACCCAGAAATTTGGTTTTTTAGTAACTGCAGAAAAATGTTAATTTCTTTGATTTAAGGCTTGTGTCTTCTGGGGATTTTATGTATAAGCCACAAATGAGCTGTTCAGCTTAACTTGCTGCAAGCGCATAAATTATGTGTAGGTTTGGTTTTTACAACTTTCAGGGCTGTAATTTATGAGCTGTCAGTGGTCTCTCTGCAAAGAGCTGCTTAGTTGGGACTGGCTTGTGCAGTGGAAGCAGCTTTGGTGCAGGGGTGTAGTTAGATAACCATGGGAGGTGGTTTTTAAGGCTCTGTTTGTCTTCTCTCCCTCCCTCACCTCGAGGGTCACCTGCCTGCTGGGCTGTGGGGAGTGAAGAGCTTCTGCAAACTGCTGATCCTCTGGGGACAGTTTGGGTTTGGAATTCACACTTTATGACTCTGTCCTCCAGTTCTGCCATTTGATGGGGTGTTTTGGTTTGCTGGGTGTTTTATACATGTATATTATATTTCAAGGAAACAGTTGGGGAGGTGCTTCTCCAAACACACGTGTGTTTAGCCAACTCGAATTCTCACCCCTGGACTGCCCTGAAATCCCTGTCCCCTGCCACGTGTGCCCTGTCCCTGTGTTTGCCCCAGTTTGGGTGGCAGTGACATCCCTGCCCTCCCCTCCACAGGCACCTGAACCTGAGCGTGAGGCCCAAGACGCTGTCGGCGCTGGTGAGGAGCGGGGTCCCCGAGGCCCTGAGGGGAGAGGTGTGGCAGCTGCTGGCAGGGTGTCACAACAACGACCACCTGGTGGAGAAGTACCGCATCCTCATCACCAAGGTAGGAGCCCTGGCAGCAGCTTTGTCCTCCACATCTTAAAGGATGGACACACAGAGTGCACCCTCTTGCTTGAGGGGGCTGGAATTAATCCTCCCTCCAGCAAAGCCCCAACAGGCAGAGCTGGTTGTGTGGCATTGGGCTGCTTTCCTTT
>VYZS01021893.1:0-18006 GCA_013400695.1 Neodrepanis coruscans
CCGAAAAAACTGAAGTGCCTGAGGAAAACATTCACTGTCTGTGCAAGAATAATACCATCATTACCAATAATAGTATAGTTGAAATGTCTTTTTTGTTGAAAGTTTTTACAAAAAACATTTGAGTAATTTTGTGTATAAGAAAAGCACACCATAAGGACAGAGTTGCAAGATAGCAGGAGATCAAAATGAAACCAACATGGTCTCTGGGGCATTAAGGCTGAGAGGCTGATTACTTGTAGAAAAAACCCTCTGTTCACCTCCCATACCACGTGCCTCCCCCCCCAGGCCCTGGGAAATACAAACAAATATGAATTAATTACCTTTGATTTCTAAGGGCCCATCAATGTGTAACTCTGCTTTATCTTCGTTCTTGCTGTTGTTTACAGACTCTTGAATAACAGCAGTTCTTTTGTAGATGCCTCTCTTCACCTCATCAAAGACTGAGAACATGTTGTAGACACGGGCAGTGTAGCCTGCTAGCTCAGTGACCTGAGAAACAACAAATGCCTCATTACAGTTATACTTCACAAATTCTACAGACGCCATGTTTGGCCAAAGATCAGCAACACATCCCTCAACACCTATCAATTTTCATTCCTCGAGATTCTGTGCCACTCGTAGCTGCTACCAGGCAGCAGAAAGGACAGTTTCATTTCAGCCAATGTAAGCTATGACAGGTCCAACACATGAAGAGGTTGCAGGGATTGATCTTTTCTGTGCATCAGTAGTCTTCAACCAGCAGAGAATATCTACTAACATATCTGAAAACAGAGAACCTGTCATACAAGAGAAAAATAAAGTCTCGTCATCTCCCAGTAAAAATAAAGGATCACAGAAGTGAGAAAAATGGCATCTCTAATTATTTATGTTTATTTCCTTGTATTCTTGAAACCTCCTGTGGGAAAAGTGTGCTTTTCTGTGTAAAAGAGGCAGCACCAGGGCATCCTTACCTAAAATACAGTACAAAACAGGAATTACTATTCTGTTAAGTGCATGATCAAGTACCAGAGCTAAATCTGAGACCATGGGTTAGAATTGGGCATTTATACGATGGTGAGGTATCTTAAAAGATTTTCTCTAGTTTTCTTTTGGTCCTTTTATCACAATTTTCCCCTAGTGAAGACAGAAACAACAGATTCCTGGACCTGGTAACTTCCTATTCATAAGCAGGAACATCACCAAGAGCTCCCAAAGAACTGCCTCCATCTGCTGGCAGCAAAGAATTAAACATCGGCCTCTTATTACAAATATGTTATAAGATGACTTTAAAAAGGACGAGTTCTTATACTAAATGCAGAGAGAAAGACAAGAATAGCATGAAAATTAGATCAAGACTATAAAATATTTAGCTTGCTGTGCTTAAACACATACACTCCATGACTGAATTCACCTGCTACAGAATACATAATTCCAAGATACAATCTTCTGTAAGCTTCCCTATTTGTGCCAGACTTAAAAGAGAGTGCTAGTTCTGGCCACATGGCCATCACTCCACTGGAGGATGATGGAGAGAACCGACATGTGATGAACGAAATTTGTTCAAACTGTGCCCCAGAAGAAACATTACTTGTACTAAGTTTCTAAACCATGAGCCTACAAACTTGGTTTGTCAAAACACTAAACACTACCACCTAAATTACTGACTGTAAAGAAAAGTTGAGCCCATCTCATCTGCATGTTGAACTACACTGACTTGAAGGAGGCTGCCTTGGATCAGGTGGGCAAGAACTGGAATTGCACTACCACTTCAAGTGGGCTGAAGTACACAGGGTCCTTTGGAAACAAATCCCATGAAATGGGAATGACAATGTGCTCAGAGTACTGCAGGGTCTCTTGAAGAGAAATATGAATGTAATATTAAGATGGAAATTCATGGTCTTTGATCTCATGCTGTCTAGATCAGTATCTCGCCATGTTATAAACAAAGTGAATTTGTTCAGTTCTTCCTCTACTACTTTCTGCATATTTTTGTTTCAAAAAAATAAACCCACAGTCCTCATGTAAATTATACAAATGATTTAAACGTTGAAAACAAAATAGAAATTACATCCATGTATGACAGGTTATCTGGCAGTATCTTTAGAGCAGAGGCCAAGCAGTGGAACAGCTAGAGAAGTATAGGTCAAAAATCACAGGCCATTAGAAGGACTCCTTCTGAAAACAGCACAGGCTCTGGCTTTGCCAAAGTCTGTATCTGAAGGTGCCAAACTACCCCTCCTCCTCCAATTTACAAAGCTGTAGCTGTTATGGCTGGATTCCAAACAACAGAATCCATAGCCTTTGATTAGCTGACTAGTTAATGTGTGCCTCCTCATACTGCTCTGGGAAAAGGGATTCCCACCAAAGGGACAAGCAAACACCAATTAACAAATACAGAACCGATATTTGGAAGGAGATGTTGAGGAGGAGAATAACAGCACCATATCACTTTTCTCTGGCTTAACAGCTGGCACCTAGAGAAATTCCCAAGAAAGACCACAGATGAAAACACAACTTTACTGGAATTTGATTAAGGACCTGAAAAAACATCTCTGATCTTTCAGACAAACATCTTGTACTTCCAGACTATTTGCTGTCCCAAGGTGGATTTTTTCCTGCTAAAATTTCTCTACTTTGTAAAATTACTTACAATTTACTAGGTTTAATTTAACAAGATATTGAAAACAGCCTCACAGTTTATGTGGCCAGGAAATAAGTATTCAATTCCCCTTGTGTTTCATACAAAAACATAATTGGAATAGGGTGCCCAGAGACACAGAGATGCCCCATTCCTGGAAGTATTCAAGATCAGGTTGGACAGGGCTCTGAGCAACCTGACATAATTGAAAATATCCCTGCTCATGACAGGGGTATTGGACTAGAAGACCTTTAAAGACTCTCCTAATCAAACTACTCAATGATTTTATGACACTTCTAACAGAAGTACACTGGAGACAGCCTGAATTCAGGTCTGTGCTCCAAACAGAAGAGGAATTTGAATCTTTATCATTCACATTCCAGGAACTTCTATCGCCCTCTGATGCCACCTGAACAAAAGTATTAAAAATGACATCTACATGTTGCACCATACAGGCAGCTGTGCACTTTAGACTCTTCGCTGACCTAACTCTAAAGATCGAGCTACCTGTTCAAAGATCTCCATGGATTTAGTTGTGACAGAATTTGCATTTAAAAGTCGCACTATTTTTTTATATTTTATACACAATAAAAATTAAATTCTGTTTTACTTTTTTCCTCCTCTGTTTCATGTATGACAGATGTACAATACCTCTTTGTATGAGGACATAATCCTTTCAATAGCATCTGCTCCAGAGATCAGCAAGTTTCGTGATGTAGTAAAAGCTTCTGTTCTTTCACTAACCATTGCCTGTTTCTGGCCATCTTCCAACTCTAAAAGTAAAAAAAGTTTATGTCAAAATATTCTGCTGAAAATTATCCCTACACATCAAATTATGATTAGAATGTGAGCTATAGAGCAGCTTTTAACTTGAGAAAACATTAACTTTATGAAGAGAATCTTTCAAAAAGAACTGATGAATATAACTACCATAGATAACTTGGTAACAAAGAATAAGTGGGAACATAAGGAATACATCTTGATATGCAAAACATCCTATTCTCTTATACTATCCACCAGATATGGTTCAGCTACTCAGACACAGCATTCCTTCTTAATGTAAATGCAGAATTTACTGATGGCTGATTCCAGTACCCAGGCCAGCTCATCTAGGAGGAGTTTAGAGAGATCTAAAAACCACTGCATCACTCAGTTTAGGGGTACTTGAAAAATCAAAGTTATATAGAAATTATGAGCATTTCACAGTCCCAAAACACAGACTCTTCTATCACATAACCCGCCAATATTACTTTTCTTGAACTTTTTGTCCTTCTCTTGAAAGCATTATTTTAACAGAGCAGACAGACTGTCTCTGTTTCATAAAGAAACTAACATTTTCATCTTCGTTTATGTAATTCATAGTTATATTTGTTTTATAACAAAGATAAATGTTTACTGTGTCTAGAGAAATCAAAGTCTTACTTCCAAATACAGTTACTCTCCACAAACTAATGAGAAACATGACATTTGGAACACCAATGGTCTAATGCAAGAAGAATGATAAATGTTATCAAGTGGGAATCTTGGCTTTCCCAGTTAATTTCTTACCTAAAATGTCTAACAAAATTTTAAAATTTTAGAAATATCAATGTCAAAGAAGAATTTTTTTCTTATTATTGAATAATTCTTTTTTATCTTTTCCCTCCTGAAGAAGTGTACAAAATCTACTGCTTTACACCTCTCAAGTCTGGCCATGGTACCAGTTCCGTGCATATCCCTGACCCTGATTCACTCCGAAGTAATAAAACCACTATGTTTTCCTAAAGATGTGAACAAACTTGTATCTGATCTGCTGAGACACAAAGCACTGTCTTCCCAAGCAGGTCAATGGTAATTTCAGGTATGTTTGATTCTTTGAATACCTGTAATACCTCAAACTGGTCCTGACAGTGTTGTCAGTAGCATGTTTGCAATCCACCACTGTGGTATGCCACAGGACTCCATAATGAAACCCACGTTTTAACAGTTTAGGCTGCTGGTGGCAAATATTCCTTTGCTTTACAATGTGAGCCACTGCTGAGTCTTTCTTTTCTCACACATTTGAAATGTATTTATCAAAAGAACAGCCATGAGTAACAGGAATGTTATTTAGTTTAGCATAAATACGAGTCCTTTTTTGTTCATGCTCTAATACCAAGAAGATATTTACAATGTGTGGTTAAATGCTCTTTTTCTTGACTGTACTCATTCCCATCTTAGCAGAAAGACTCTTATCACTTTTTCTGTAGTGCTGATAACCTTCATTGTGAGGTGAAATGCCTTTGAACAACCTCTTCTGTTTGGAACAAGACATCCCGATATTTTTGAAGCTGTTCCCAGGATGCCAGCCAGGGTCCTGATATAGTGCCCTCCTGAGCCATGTGATGGGCAGCAGCTCAGACAGTTGAACCATGTGGGCACTGCATTAAGTCATCCCACAGGTCACACCAAGCCTGTCCAGCTGGACAGTCCTGATCTGAAATATAACTACCAAGGAAGAAATATAACTACAGCAAAGAAAAGAGTTCAGTCTCTCACGATAAAATTATGAACTTAGAACTGATCCTTTCACAGACATTGTAGGGTCTGTGTTTAACAGATCGTATGGAATTCTAACATATTCTGTGGTTCTAACTGTGCATAAGAAAGCCTGTTGAACCAAATTACTCACTTGTCTTTCACTACATCTCCTTAATTACCTTTCTTTCTGCTTTTTTCCTTTTTATTTTTTTAATAGCATCTGCAATAACAACACTACTTGAGTCTTGTTTCACTTCCAAGAAAGTTGTGATGTCAAAATGATACCATCCTAGCCTGGAATCTGAATTTTACCTTATCTTCACCCAGGGAGTCAGGGAAAACCACAGGTTCCTAGCAAGTCAACAGCAGGACAACAATTACCTGTAACTACCTATAATTACTCTATGGTTTATGGAAAGAAGAGATAAGCACTCTAGGAAAGTCCATAATATCATTTTATAATTGGAGATGATGCAAACATCAGCCTGCTATCCCAACAGTGAAAAAGGACAGCAATTATCATTATAATTTTGTGTGACACAAAGATGCTTCAAGTCCTGACTTCATACTGTTTATCAGGCATACACTCAAAGTTGGATCATTTGTGTTGCTCTTTCCTGGGCTGACTTGCTATGCTTGGAAGTTACACACAAGATACAGATGTTGTAACAAAGTGTGTGGAAAATAAATCAATATGAATGCCACTTGGGGGAAGCACAGTCTTCTGAGAACAAAACTTTAAAGAAACATTTAGAAACCAAGTAAAAAATGTTATTACCGCCATCTGCAAATCCCGTTGCAGTGATGATGGGCACAGCAACCATAATCATACCACAGCTACTCCAGACATACTTCATCAGGAACTGCTCTATCATGATGTACCACAAACGCTTCGACAGAATGAGATTCATTTGATCCGTCAAAGCCTTGTAGCTTTTCTGCAGTTGTTTCAATTCTACCTACAGTTAAAAAAATACAACATTTATACAAAGCAACAAAGGTGCACACATGTCATACAAGATGCATTCACATAATCAGGTACCTGGAGCTGTGACTTCTGAATCACAACTGCTATATGGTACTTTATTTTCACTGTGCTGTAGTCTCACAGCAAAAGTGCACAGCTTTATGAAAGACAGTGTTCCTGGTCCTTATTTACACCATCTTCTTACACCATCTATCGTCCCTCAATAGAACATTGGCAGGTTTTCAACTCTTAAAAGATCTCTGACATCCACAACAACAACATAGAAGGCAGTCAAACAGCTGATTCTAACAACCAAAATAAGATTGATTCCACATCCTTTTAATAAAGCTGCAGCTGTAGAGTTTCTTAGCAACTGAAACTCATACTGGACAGCATTTGGGGATCAATTATCTCCAGTGACTTAAAGTTTCAGAGGTGATCCCTGAAATGCAATGCTGCTTGTATTTCAAGCAGTCTGGGGGAAGAGAGAACTATCCCAGGAGGTTTAACAGTTGCAAGTCAATAAGATATGTATTCAGCTCAAGCCCATGTATGTGGAAATTAAGCGGCACTTAGAACATTACTATAGAGAGCTTTTGAGAATAACTGTGTCTACAAAAATAAACTATTTACATTATATAATCATTGCTTGGACTGAAAGAGTAATACTTCAGGCTGGTTTCCAGCTTTCATTTTCACCTTACATTAAGTAACTTTTTTTTACAATTGTGTCTGAAAGGTATTACAGACAAAATCCACTTCTAACAAAAACACGAAGAGTTCCTTAATAAGGTGGCTTTAAAACAAGCTACTAGTTTATGTAACTGTGATTGCAGAAGTACTGTACTTAAGCTATTTTAAGACTCTGATGACTACATCTTTGCTTAGCTATGTAAATGAGTGTCAAAGGTTGTAGTGTGCTCTGAGCTATCACAGAGTTTTCTCCTCGACTTTCTGGTGTCTCCTGGTTGCTACTTCTCCAGCATTAAATCTGGTAGTTGATACACATGGGTGGAAAAAAGACGCCTGGGAAAGTTAATCGGAATGGACTGGGTGGGGGGAAAACAATAATTGAGGTTAGCTTTCTAGAAAAGCATAAGATCCAGATGTAAAACCAGAACACTGTCAGAGCTCAAGGGAATTGTGACCTGCTCCCCCCAGACACGGCTTGTGAAACAGCATCTTCCTAAGAAATGGGAAGCGCTAGGCTGTACATAGGTTTAAATGTCAGAGGGACCCAAACTGCTCAGGGAGGGCAGCAGGGAAAGTGCAGGTCTGCTCTGGCACTGCAGGAGCAATAACCACAACACCCTCTGATTTCTCTGCCACTCACCTTGTGCCCTCGGTAAAAGGCGATCTCTTCCACGTTGGCAATGATGCGTGAATGTATGAAGCGCAGATAGCCCTTCTTGTGAGCCTCCTCAGCCACCAGCTTGCCAAACTTGGGCGAGCAGGCTTTGAGCACACGGGCCGTGGCGTAGACGACGAGCCCAGCCAGGACCGTGGGCCCGATGGGGTTGGCCCCCCGGGACCGCGCCGTGCGGATGAGGGTGTAGGAGGTGAGCACAACATCCAGGATGGGCTTGGTGAGGTTGGAGTACAGATGTGCCACAGACTGCGAGAACATCATGATGTCCTCGGTGAGGGACTGGTCAGGGTTGGCCAGCCGCCCGTCCATGCTGATCACTTTGTAGTAAGTCTGGTTGGCAAAGTAGGTCTCATAGGCGTGATCCACCAGGCGGGTGCGGAAGGCGAGGGCCAGCTTGCACTCCAGGTACCTAATCGTGCTGTTCACGAAAGTGGCTGGGATTGCAATCATCAGCCATTTGATTAACTTGAAGACAAAGCTCCTGGGCTTTTTTTCAACGATGCTTTTCACAATTTTCCCATCGAGGGCGGCCACATAGATGGAGAGGAAAGTCCTGGACACCAGAGCGAACGAGTGGAGGCAAAGCAAGCCCAGCTCGGCACTCACCAGCTTTGGAAAGAACAGCTTGCGGAGTTCCAGCAGCTGCTTGAAGAATTCCGCGTCCACGGCCGGGGAGGCTCTGCCCCGGCTGCCGGGGCGGTGCGGCGCCGCCGGGCCCCCCTCGTCCTGGGAGCCGCCCCTGCCGCCCGCCCGCTTCACACGCCCGCGGATGATGGGGTAGAGGATTTTGAGCCCGTACGCCGCGGCCAGCAGGCACGCAGCTCTCTTCGCGGCGCCCGTCCTGCTCCACTGCACCCGCCGGGCCGCCGCATGCAGCATGTGGGCCATCCTGCCCGCCGGGGCTCCGTTACGCGCCGCTCCTACCGCGGCCGGCTCATGCCCAGCGCCAAGGCCGGTCCCGCCGGGTCTTCATCGGGGCGCCGGGCCCGGCCCGCCGCCGGCCGCTCTGCCGTGACAGATGCCGAGTGAGCGGTGCCTCCCCGGAGTGATGGTGCCTTCAAAGCGCGGCGCGTTGCACAACGCAGCCCGGCGCGGCGCAGCCCGCCCCGCCGACCACCATTGGCTGCNGGCGGTGGCCTCGGGCAGCCCCGGGTCGGAAATCGGCCGGGCGGCCGCGGGAGGGACGCGGGCGGCTCGGCGTCTGCGGGGCAGCGCCGGCACCGTTCGCGTAATTTATTTCCTGTCCTCTCGCCGAAAGGAAGCCGGTATTGTGCTCTGGCAGCGTTATTAGCCCAGAACAACCCCGGCCGAGTCTCATGGCCCCTGCGGCAACACCCGGCTAATTTCACACAAAGGCACTGACAGTAAAGACAGTTGTCTTGCTGCTTTATTTTTCTATTTTCCTAATTTCTTATTTCTATTTCTTCACTTGTTTGTATTTGAAATTGCAGGGGCAGGATCAGGGTACTTAAAAACTGCTTCGGGTCCTTTTACACCTTGAAAATGTGGTAGTACCGTAACTGTATTCAATAGTATATGATAAAGCATTAGTTTAGGGTGTGTATATAGAAGCAAATTTTAAGGATGTGATATTAGGCATTTATAGGCTAATGAGCCCAGCCTTTTCCTAGAAATGGAGAGTGAGGCCACTTGCCTTGTGGTGTGGTAACTCGGCAAATGCTGAGCTAAATGAGGTCACATTCCTGTTACAGAACAGCCCCTTGGACAGAGTGCAGGGATGATGTTTAGATAGCAACACAACCTTCAGGATGAAGGAATCATATCTTTGATTTGAGAACAAGTAAGCTTTGCTTTTAAAAGTAACTCACCACTTATCAAAATATCCAGGTGCCTTCCAAAACGTCTAGCAGGACAAGACCAAGGAGCATCTATTTCTCATTTCTTCCTAGGAGGTTGCACAATTTCTGTCCACAGTGGGCTGGACAGTTGTGTAGAGAATATGTGGAGTTTATTACATT
Source organism: Neodrepanis coruscans (assembly GCA_013400695.1). Lineage (NCBI taxonomy): Eukaryota > Metazoa > Chordata > Aves > Passeriformes > Philepittidae > Neodrepanis > Neodrepanis coruscans. Next base: position 9,432 of record VYZS01021893.1, read on the forward strand.
TTTGCCAGTAAAGACAAGCTAGAGATCTGGACAGAGGTCCTTCTAGTTGTTTGTTTTTATTTTTTAATATACTCAAATATGTTTTTTTAATGTAACTCAAAGCTAGGAAAATGTCAAAATCTGACCTAGTGCAGTACATCTTACGTTCAGTTGGTAGGCCTGATTCCACTGCAGATTATTTTGTCAGTAAAATAGGAAGGTTTTTCAGTGCCCAGACACTGGCTAAGTAATTGCTTTACTTAGGCTTTGTTATTTTTTTAATCGTGATCTCCAGTTGCATACTTCCCTTTCTGGCTTGTGTGTACCACAGCAAAAACTCTAAGGTTTTGCCAAACCACAGTTATTTGCAATATTCCATTACTCTAGCATTTTCTTACAAATGGGAAAGTTCACAGATCTCTTTCAGTCCTGTGTATCTGCTGACCTTTCACTTCACAAGATCCTGAACGACTGAAACTTCTGGTGACTTGGTGGTTAGTGCAGGCGAACACCCCACAGTCAGGACTGTGGGAACAGTTAAGTGAAGCAAGTCTGACCATGCAGTGTTTCAGTCAATAAAAGGAATGCATTTCCTTCTTTTGAAAAGATGAAGAAAAGCCTAAACTGTTGTTTTAAATACTCCCTTTCTTCTGTTCTTGCTGTCTCGAGGATTTTGCTCTGCCACAGTTCTGCTTGGTAATCTGTGCACAAACTCCTCTTTGTGGAGCATGGCCTTAGGTATTAGCTTGCTGGGGTTTTTTTAGTGCTGAAGGCAGCAATTTTACTAATTTAGTCATCATAAAATTTCTCAATATTACTGGAAAAGTAATTACCAAAGCTGCAGCAATATTGATGCAGTGTTCAGTACTCTGCTATCTACACATTTTCCACTGACTTCATTATAACCTTTATAGATAAGTGCAAGGAAATAATTTTGTGTAATTGAAGCTGTGGGGTTGGAGGGATGTTGATATTAGAACCAGAATGTTTGGGGGTTTATCTTCACTTAAGGAGAAACAAATTTTTAATGCCAAGTGATTGGTTTTTAGTCATATGGTTATTTTTCATCTAATGCATTAAAATAACTTGTTTGCAGGAACCAGTAACTGAGGAGGAAGAAGAAATGGCAGCAATGAGTATCAGGGCAGCTGAAGTCCCTGAATGTTTGAATATGTAAGAACTAGAGTGTAATCATAGCAACTAATGTCTCTTTTTTTCTCTTCTGTTTTATGCCTACTGACTCCCACTCTATTCAAGTAAATACCACTTGGTCCTTGCACAACTTTGTGGTTGCAGTGGAGGTAGTGGAATTGGAATGTACAGGCTGTTATGCAAGAGATATCAAACAGCATTACTCAATGATCATTTTTGTACCTTTTGATTCAGTGTTTGAAAAAATAAAATGTGCAATTTTTCAAGCAAAAAGCCATTTACGTGATGTTTTATAGGATCTTAACAGAGGGTCCAATAGCAGTTACAGTCTTCAGTAAATTGGAATCAAAATAAGAAATAAAGGTACTGAAAAATAGGTATAAATGGTGCATTTTGAGTCATTGCTGTTTGGGATCCTTAACATTTAGATGTGTGTAGGTCATGCATACAGTACAGTGCATTGCAGCTTCTGTGTGGATGAGTATGTGTGAAACATATAACATGAATCCCCATGGTGCTTGTTGTTTTCAAATACTAAACTATAAATAATGTCTAAAATATGATGTACTGTGAGCTGGGAACATCTGAACATCTGTTTTTTTCTTTAATTCTGAGCTGTATGTTTGCATAGTGATGTGGGACTGGTAGGACTCAGTTTGAGGCAGATTCAACAACAAATCTACAGGCCATTATTCAAGTAAATACCTTACTCTGAAGCACTTCCAAAGTTTCTATTGACTTTAGAGTCATCACTTACATAAGTACAGAAATACACCCGCAGAGTGAGTTTGCAATGTCAAGGCACACCAATGACAAATTTGAGGTTTTTATCAGAAAAGGGTGATAAGATACCCTGACCTTTGATTTCAGGTTTGTATCAGCAGAAATTACCTGCTTATTCAGCCTTGTTTAGAGAAGCTATTAGTTATATTCATATACCTCAGTAGAGTATCCAGACACTGTAGTCATCCAGACATCCTTTAGGATGTGGAGATCTAAGCCAAGCAAGGAGTTTCAATTTTAACATCACAGATTTGGAAGCTTGTTGAAGTGTCACCATAGTGAGACTGGCCTGATCCTGCCATGCAGTTGATTCCAACTCTTCTGGTCCCAGTGAGACTGTAGGGTACCCAGACTAGGCAGAGGTGTGATCCAGCTCTGTTATTTAGCTCCTAAATGTAGGCATAACAGAGATGGTGTAAATGCAGGCCATTCTCACACTAGGAGTCATCTTTCCCTTGCTTTGTCTTTAGGGAGATGCACAATTGCTGCTGTAAATTTGAATCCTGCATGACTTGTAGGTTCTGATAATTTATCCATAAGGAATTTGGATCCATCTGTGTGTGATCTGACCAATCACAAACAGTTCTGAGAACAGTGGGATTCTAGACAGAACATGGTCTAGAAAAAAGTGTAAACAAGTTATTTTCCCTTTACAAAGAGAGAGAGGGTGAGGGAAAAGGTCAAGGATAGAGAAGGTCAGTGTTAGCTGCTCCAACCATAATAAACTGCCGAGTTACAATCTCAGACAAAGAATTACACTTTAAATATTTAAGCTTTAATACTTAAAATCTGTAATATAATGATTTTTTTTAAACATTTCTCTTTCTTGTTAAACTTACTCCATACAGACGATTCAGCTAAACCAGCATGTGCCTTCAGAAGTTTCAAATACGTTATGTATGTTTTTCTGGTTTTGATTTAAATCTGTTTCTATTTTAAGATTTCTAAGATCATCTGAAGAAAATGCTAATGCTACCTTATTAAACCTTTTTTCAAGTGCATTGTGAACACTTTAAACAACCTACATGCCAAGTGCTATAGGTGGTAAAATCATGTAACTGGTATCAGTTAGCAATAGTGATACTGCCACTGCCTGCAGCAGAGCCAGTGTTCTACTCTGCAAAACTGCAGGCAGGAATAAATCCAGAGAAAATCATCTCTTCTACTCATGCACCCCAAACACGGGATCTTTCTGTCACGCCTCAAGAATTTGTTTGAGGGTTTGTGGCTGGTGAGTACGATAACAAGATCATCTACTGCAGTTTATTTAATAACTTTTATTTGAGAGATTTATAAATATTAAGAAGCAAACTGGTTCAGGCCAGTGCTCCAGCGAGCACAGTAGCCTGTCTCTAATAGTTCTAAGCGGATACCCATTGAAGAAAAAGAATCACAATTATGTGTGGTGCTGCCTCCCCTTGCTGCATCTTCAAACTCTGCAACCTATGGCCATTTTAAACTGTAAGAATTTTATGAGACTGAGAAGTTTTTCTATTAAATATTCCACTCTTAAAAGTACTTAACCAACCTCATGTGAAATCATGTAACCACTTTCATAAATAGTAACATCCTATGGCAAGCTTCCACAAGCTCCAATTTATGGCCATTTTATTTCGCAGCTTCTTAATTTTCTTAAACCTTTCAGTAACAGATGTTGTCAACAGCCTTAATTAAATCAACGAAGACTACAGCAATCACTCTTTTCTACATGTTTATGAGGTAGCAAGTTCCATCTGCAGAAGCTACCTTGGCTTTTCACATGCTGATGTATATTATATAGTTCCTGGGGTTTTTTGTTTGGGTGGTTTTTTTTTTTATACAGAGGTATGCTTTCTGGATTGCCACAGAATTATTACTTTTTGAAATTGTGTCACATTTGCTATCTTCTAGTCTCTGAAGCAACTCCAAAATCAAGTTTTACATGGTCTTTTCCACAGTGCTGCATTATAGAAATCTTCAGTGAATATCATTTAGTCCTGGTGCTTTGGTAATCTTCATTCTGTCTTGGCAAGATCATTTTGACCTTATCTGGTATTATTTTTGCTTTGAACAGATCTTCACAGAGTTTTCTAGAAAGGATTCCTGCATAATATTCTTCCCAGTTTTCTCATCAATTAATACTAATTCAAAAAGCCTAACTGTAAGATCCATGTCTCTTCTGAGCGCTCGTGTTGTACCTTGGCCATCAGTTGGCCCTTTAGACTTTCTAGCAAGTTTTGCTCCTAGTTGATGTGAAGAAGAATGATTCAGTAATTTAATTCCTTTGACTATTTGGTTCCTATTTCCCAAATTCTTTTTGGCCTATGTAATTGGATTTTTATGTTTCTCAGATTTCATGTTCCTTATAGATATCCTCTTTTGAATGCCATATAGCATTTTGCTATGGCTCAGACTGTCTCTTTGTTTCAAGTCTGGTATCCTTCAGCTTTTTCCTAGCCATGTGTATGGATTTAATTCTTTTGGCTCCCTCTCTTAATTTGTTTTTAACAAGACTGACATTGTTCCCTTACTGGAGTTTAGCATATCAGCAGAGATCCTTTGGTCTTTTTTAATCTTTATAGATTTGCAGAGTGAGGTTTTCAGAACGAGATTCTGAAACAGACTTCGTGCATTGTTCTCCATCAAGACAAAGATGGCACCTAGTCTTGAGGGTTCATTCAGTGAAAAATTATTCCATAATAGTAAGTGATATCACGTAAGAATGGTATCTGCTTCATATAACAATGTGTCAACCGACTGTTGTCTGTCAGTGGTACAGCAGTACTGTCTTGGCTGGTGACTTGCTGTAGAACTCTAATCTCATGTTCTTCCCAGCTGGGCATTGAATTTTGACTCAAGTAGTTTAGGTGCTTCTCTCTGAGCTGGCCAGTTTGCTGTGTCTGGAAACTATTTAGCCTCTCTACTATCTGCTGTCTACTGTCTCTACACCCTTTAAAGGTGGATAGGGGAAGGATATTTCATTAAATTAATTGAAAGAGAGAACTATCTTTCAAGAGAAACTAGTTTTAAAAGGGGAAACTTTGTTTTTAAATTAAGTTTTGTCTTCTGTTTTAAACCTCCTCAGACTCTATCATGACTTTGCAATATCACAGCCATCTTTTAAAAAGAACTCTTTTAGAGCAAAACCATCAACCAGATTAGTATGAAACATGAGGATAGTGTTGTTTTATTTCTCATAAGCCAATCTCTTAGGAAAGAGAATAGCCATAGAGCATTGACTGGAAGAAGGCCATGCCATTAGTAAACAAAGTTTAAGCACTTCATTTGCCAAAGAAAAGCTTCCACTTGGAACACAGTCAAGCTTTTTTTAGTTGTGCATTCCTAGCATTTGATAATTAGGTCAATATTTAGCAACTTAAGTAAGTGTGTGCTGGTATTTAAAAATACCAGAAATTCTCATCCTGAATAGAGATTGAAAAGCATTTCAGTTACCGTGCATCTTTTATGTAGTCTTCTACAGATGGATCTCTACAGCTAGATATCAAGATCAAATTAAAAAATCAAAGTTAAAATATGTTGCATTAACATAAATAAATTTAGTAATGTTGTAAAATATTTAAACCTAACTGTAAGAATCCCCAGCTTGTGTTTGTTTTGTGTCTTTTACTACACAGTCATTTGTTCAGTAATCCCTTCCTTTGTTATAATGAGCACTAGAGGAGAACACTTGCTGGGAAGCAGAAGATTCATTAAGGAACATGAGAACCATTTGCAGTTAGTTCCAAGAAATTACTTGGAAACCCATCTTCTCTCTTGTTTCTTGATATCTTTGGTGAGTGTAAGATTTTACATAAGCACAGTCTCTTCACTCAAAGGAAAGACTGTCCTGCCTAGGGCAAGAAGTATGTTCAAACCTTCAGGGTACAGTAATGCCTCAGACAGAGGCACACAGTGACTTCACGCAGTTTCATTATCTAAATTAGCCGTTGACGCTCTGGGTGTTGGGACATAGAGTAGGACCTAACTTAGGTACTCAGGTCGCATGGTGGGCTCATCAAAAGACCCCCCTGACTCGTATTTGATTATATAGGAGTTCTGTGAGAACCTTCTCCAAGTTGGGTGGCAAAAGTTGCACAGTCAGCGTTTCAACACTAACCTTCCTGAAGAAATGTGTTCTTACATCAGGTAGATGTTACACTGCTTTGGGCTGCTTCACTGTAACACTTGTATCTGGAGCTGATCTGATAATGAAGAAGCAAATCAGAGAGGAAAACTCAAGTGACAGAGGTTGAAAAGCTGTTCTGAAGAAGATTCTGTATAATACTTTCTTAACAAAAGAATATGAGATGTAGTTACTCTGAAGAGTGCTGTAAAAGAAAAAAGGCAGATCTTTAAATTTAATTTTCTAACACATAGGGGAAGTCTCTGTTCTATACTTATTTCACTTCCAGAGAATCAACTAAGCTCCATGAAATTTATTCTTGTGACTTTTTAAAAATTAACAATAGCGTCCTTCAACTCTTTGAAATTAGGATGTCACTCAGAAATCCAATTTTTTTAAACTTTTAAAATATGCAGACAATATGCACAATATGCAGACATTGGAAATACAGTCATATTTATCTCAGGTCTTACTTAATTGTTTGCCTTCCTCAGAAAAAGAACTGATTCTTTATTTTATGATTGTTTGAAAGGTCTTTAGCTTTATCTACAAAAAACAATTTGAGAAGGAGAAGATTTCTTATATTGAAAAACAATTAATTGATGCTGCCATGTCACTTTTCCTTGATTCCACAGGTAACTGCTAACTACCAGATTAAATAAATTAAACATAAAGAGAAGTGCACTCTTCTCCTTTAAATCTAGACAATACTGTGGAAAAGTAAGAATAAGGGTGACACAGAGAATATCATATATTAGAAAAACAGAAGAGAGATGATTATGAAACTACATCTTAGACATAGTATTAACAAGTTAAACATTGACATTAGATGGAATTAAAATTAGTTAAATAAGCTTTCAGTCTGTCATATGTCATATTAGCTGTAGAGGCACATAAAATATAGATATAACTTATTATGAAGATTTTAATCTAGCGTTGTTAAACAATTATGCATACTAATCAGATTCTGTAAACACCCTAGACAAATTAGAAGTATTAGAAAGAAAAAATATCTCGGTTCATTTTCAGTGGTAGGCGCATAATATCTGCTCTGAACATCCTTCACACTGTTGTAGTAATTCTAATCGGACTTCAGTACCCTGAGAAATGTTAGACTAAAGATAAGTCAGTAAAGAAATGCCACAGAAAAAGACTGATATAGAATTTGATGATTGTTTTGTAAACAGGTGCCTTTCACTTGCTGAAAGGTTGGCAGTGAGTCACAGGGAAGGGAGCAGGTGGAGCTGCATTGCAGCCGGGATGCCCTGGGAGCACAGGGAACACCCACAGCTCTGTGTCCCCCCTTGAGGGTTTTTCACATTTACACACAAAAGCTCATCAGACAGCACCGAGGACAACAACACCTGCTAGTAGAAAATGCTCATTGATTCCCCTGTTGCCCTTAAAAGACCTGAGGAAGAGCTGGATAGGGAGGAAGGCGCTTCCCCCTTGCCTTAAAAAGTATGGTGGTTGTAGCAGGGACAAGGTGGTCCTGAAAGATAAATAAGTTCACTCGGGACAGCAAGAGGCTCGTGATTCCCATTGCAAAGGGCAATGGTTTCTGGCAGCAGCCTCTGTGGAAACACTGTGGATAGAGGAAGGGTGGCAGCTACAAGAGCATCGCCTGCTTCCCATCAGGTGCCTTTCTTGATTTTCTGCATCCTTCCCCTTTGGCTGTCCAACCCTGTACCACCCTTTCCTTCTCTACCAGCCTGGGGACATGGGGAGCAGCTGCCCTGGTGCTCCCAGGGTCGAGGATGCTCTGCCGAAGGGCCCTGTGGGGCTGCAGACCATCCCTCTGGTGGGCACTGCCCCCAGTCCCAGCCCCGGCAGCGCACGCAGCAGCCCTTACTCCCTCCCTCCATCCCTCCTTCCTTCCCTCCCTCCCTCCTTCCTCAGCAGCAGAAAATGAATTGGGTCGGTGGCAGTCGGTGAGTGAAGCCCTTCAAAGGCTGACAGAAACGCTCCATGCTGTGTCATTTTCCCCTTACAGACTGGGCAGCACTGTGGTGTGTGTGAGGGCCATGGCGTGTGTGACAGCCTTGGTGTCCCCTCACAAACTGAGCATGGATAAGGTGCCCTGACAAACCGAGCACCACCATTGTGTGTGTGACAACCTTGGTGTGTGGGTGACAGCCATGGTGTCCTATCACAAGCCACTGGGCCATGGTGTCTGTGACAGCCATGCTGTGACAGCCTTGGTGTCCCCTCACAAATGAGCACAACTAAGGTGTATTTGACAGCTATGGTGTGCCCTCACAAACCTGGCACAACCACAGTGTGTGTGACAACCTTGGTATATGTGACAGCTTTGGTGTGTGTGTGACAGCCATGGTGTGGGTGACAACCTTGATGTGTGTGACAGCCATGGTGTGTGTGTGACAGCCATGGTGTGGGTGACAACCTTGATGTGTGTGACAGCCATGGTTGTGTGTCACAGCCATGGGGTGTGTGTGACAGCCATGGTGTGTGTGACAGCCATGGTGTGTGTGACAGCCATGGTGTGTGTGTGACAGCCATGGTGTGGGTGACAACCTTGATGTGTGTGACAGCCATGGT
>VYZS01021893.1:18161-40195 GCA_013400695.1 Neodrepanis coruscans
CTCCCTCCCTCCATCCCTCCTTCCTTCCCTCCCTCCCTCCTTCCTCAGCAGCAGAAAATGAATTGGGTCGGTGGCAGTCGGTGAGTGAAGCCCTTCAAAGGCTGACAGAAACGCTCCATGCTGTGTCATTTTCCCCTTACAGACTGGGCAGCACTGTGGTGTGTGTGAGGGCCATGGCGTGTGTGACAGCCTTGGTGTCCCCTCACAAACTGAGCATGGATAAGGTGCCCTGACAAACCGAGCACCACCATTGTGTGTGTGACAACCTTGGTGTGTGGGTGACAGCCATGGTGTCCTATCACAAGCCACTGGGCCATGGTGTCTGTGACAGCCATGCTGTGACAGCCTTGGTGTCCCCTCACAAATGAGCACAACTAAGGTGTATTTGACAGCTATGGTGTGCCCTCACAAACCTGGCACAACCACAGTGTGTGTGACAACCTTGGTATATGTGACAGCTTTGGTGTGTGTGTGACAGCCATGGTGTGGGTGACAACCTTGATGTGTGTGACAGCCATGGTTGTGTGTCACAGCCATGGGGTGTGTGTGACAGCCATGGTGTGTGTGACAGCCATGGTGTGTGTGACAGCCATGGTGTGTGTGTGACAGCCATGGTGTGTGTGACAGCCATGGTGTGCCCTCACAAACCAGGCACCATCATTTTGTGTGTGACAGCCATGGTGTCCTATCACAAGCCACCGGGCAATGCCACGGTGTCTGTAACAGCTGTGCTGTGTGTGACAGCTTTAGTGTGTGTTTTTACAGTCAGGGTGTCCCCTCACAGACTGAGCACCGCTGTGGTGCTCATGACAGAACCAGTGTCTCCCCAGACACACACAGTGCCACCCTGTGTGTTTTCCAGGCCTGGTGTCCCCTCACAGACCCGCAGGCTGTGGGTGTGGGACAGCCCTGGAGTCCCCTCTGTGGGGAGTGCATGTTCCTCCCTCCCCAGGCGGGGGAGTCACGTTTGGGCTCAGTGCCTCTCCACAGGCAGGGGCTGGATGAGGCATTTCTTCACACCCTGACAAGCAGCAGTGGTTAGTTACTGTTTGGGGAAAATGATGTGCAAGTGTTGAGATTCACTGAAATAGTAAAGTATCACAAATTGAGTTGTGATGTTAAAAAAAACTCCAAAGGTTTAGTTTCTTTAGGTGCTGTGCCATCAGCCTGTCTACTAGAAATGTAAGCCCCACAGATTTTGTCAGCCATTGGGAAGCAGCATTGCTAAACACAGCTTTATAATCATCCTGACTCTATGCAGAATCAAACTAAAAGAATGCCCTACTCATCTGGAAGCCTTCCCAGCAAAACGGGGTTTCTGAATGCTGCCTCTGTGAAGCAGGGGGAAGGGAGAGCTACAGTTTGAAAAAAAAAAACCCAAACAAAATACCAACCCCAACTTTTTCCTAAATGCCTGTCTGTCATACCCTCTGTAAGAAAATGCAGCATGTAAGAGTATAGCACACACTTAGCAAATACAAACCAACTTGCTGCTTGCTGCTGCTGGCAGGATCTGTCAGGGTTCCTTGGGAGAGTCTGGGATTTGCATTTCATGTGTCAGAAGCAATACGCATTTCTAGGGCTTCTTCCCACTGCAAACACAAATGTTACGTGCAAACATTTAGAAAATTTGTTCTAACTTTAAGAATAGGAAAAGAAAAAAAAAAGTATGTCCTGTAGGCAATTCATTTAAGGCTGTGTTTTACAAGTGAGATATGTAGTTTTAGGTATAACTGTCTGCTATAGTACACAAGCAATGGCAACTTGTAGTAACAATCTATTTTTCTTACCTTTTCTACAACAGGTCCACAGTAGTCCAAAACAGTAAAAGCTTGTATAATATAATGCCTATTTGGTGTTTTTTTGCTAATATGCTTTCAGCATACCAAAGAAAATTAGAAGAAAATAATATATTGAAAAAGATTTTGATTTTAGATTTTGAGAAATTACAGATTGATGAAATGTTGCATTACAGGTCAAATGACTAAAACTTTTTCTGTTTTCTTTTTTTCATGTTTAATGTATTTGGTAGCCTAATGTTCAGTGTGGTCCTGTGCTTACTGAGGAAACCAGGATTACTCAAGATGACTTCAATAGAGATACATTGACTTAACTGCCTGAAGATTTGATCTATTAAAACACATAATAACATAACATAACATATTTGTGTCCTAAATTCTCAATACCATTGATGAGAAATTCAAGCCATGATTCAAGATTATACTTTTGCAATTAAAATAATAATTATTTGGATTTTTAGGAGCAGAATCATATTAAAGCAAGAAAGGAGAAAGCAAAAGGTAAACAGTTTTAGCCACTTTGGGTTTGATATGGTTATAGAAATGCTTTGGTGGATTCACTGAGGTAAAACTTTCAAAGCATTTGGAGTGAGATTCAAAGCAGTAACTTAGCAGTTAATGTGTTTACCTGACTTTTCGGGCAAAAATCTTGTTCTAGGTGTACCACACTGAGCGGCAGCAGGAAGAGGAGGAAGCCAGAGGAGGCATGAATGAATTAATGAATGAATGAATGTGCCCAATTAATGTTTTACTGCATCACTTCTGTTCCTCTACCACGTTGGTATGTGCTGACACATGGGGTTGCTTGAAGCCTCACAGTGACAACCCCATGGTCAGCTGTCCTAACACACACATGCTCAGCTGTTCCTGTGGGCTACATAAAAGGATGTTAGTTAGGATCATGGAAGTACGTTGTCTGGCATGTGCAAAAGTAGGCCAGCTTATTTGTATTTTGAACCTGGAAGTGAAACAAGAGAAGCAAACTTATCCCTGGCAGAAGACATTTCAAACAGGGAAGAGAAAGCAAATAGCAAGAGAAAATGGCTGTACCCACAGGAAGTTTCCTCCTCAGCAGCAGGGAAGAAAGAGACAATATAGGGAAGCTCCACCACTGTAGCTGGTATCCCCAATTCCCAGAGCAGGTGCACAGGCGTAGAGAGGATTAGGAAACACACGCTGACTGTATGGAGACAATCACTCCAATGAAAATCTTTATGTAAGGGAATGCAGTGCCAATCAGCAGCTTGTGTTCCTCATTGCTTTCCCAGTCTCCTGGAGGCCTGTTACCAAAATATCTCTTTTCTCAGAGATCAGTAGTCTAAGCCACATAATTTATGTTACAACTATGTGATTTGCTTCAATGGAGGATGGAAATTAGGAAAGGATCCAAGACAGGATTGTTTTCAGTAATGTAGTACTAAATTACTAAACACAGTGGTGATTTTGTAATGGCTATTACACAATTATTAGTGATTTAGTAATTTAGGGGTGATGGGAAGAAAATACCTGGGACATGGATACATTTTAGGGGTGTGGACCCCGAAGTGATACGAATTTTGAAGTACTGATTTGTACACAGACTGACTTTACCTTATTGAAGAGATTCTTGTTCACTGAAGAACAGATATTTTCCATAGATGGTATCAGCCTAGAAAGCTGAAGATAACAAGAAATTATAGTGATAATTAGTTACCAATGAACATGTTGAATATAATAGTTACATGTAGCCTGCAATCATGAGAGGAATTACATTTCAGAAGAAAAGCCAATGCTATTTTTTGTTTTGGCATAGTCTTCAGTTTTCAAATCCTTCTTGTGGTTAGAAAAAATAAATCCTCCTGGTTTTATTTATTCATTTGCTATACTTGATCCTAGTAACTTTAAGATAGTTCTTAATAGTCTCTACAAAATGGAGGGTTTTTTTTCCTAAATTTTCCAAAATTATCTGCCTGATATACTAAGTGTCAATCATATCTCTTTTTATTCCTTGCAGCAAAAAGTCTTTCTGAAGCCCCAATTCTAGAGATTTTTCTTCTTTACTTATTTCTCTCTTTTTTTCTTTTTTTTTTTTTTTCACAAGACTATTTTCTTTGTCAAGAAAGACAAATTTGGAGAACAGTAAACTCTTTGTGTCATTATAGATGGTACATCTGGTGCATGTAGTCTTGCCTACTATCTTATGAGCTGCCTAAAAAGCCTAAGTTCAATTTTTTTAAGACTTTTTCCTTGCCTCATTTAGTATATTTTATTTTAAAAAATATTTTTAGTGATTGTACTCAAAATTTGAAAAATTAGTGTTTAAGGATCAAATTTTTGGCATCAAGATAACAGCGGTTTATTTTGAATATGACCAAATTATACTTGCAGTCTTTTTGAAGGCAATAAAAATAAATTAACTGGAAACAGGGAGTGAGAATTCATATGCTTTTATTATTAGAAATTGTTCACTAGGTCTTGCTTGCTAATTTCAAAAGTGTTATCTATACTGCTGATGTGTTGTTGAAGCTTCTGTCAAAAACATATTCTCTCCTTTAAAAAACTAAGGAATACTTTGAAAAAAAGAAACTTAAATCAAAGATGAAGCTTCTGGAAGTATCATCTCCTAAGAGTTCAACGGCCAGTTTAGATCTTCTTAATCTGTATGTGGTTCACCAGATATCAACCAAACAGAACGACGCCGGTGAGTTTTGGGTAGTAGTGTTCTGACTTCTCAGAATCAGTTATTCTTAACTGTTACTGCTATTGGTTTAGTTCTTGTTCTTCCACTTATAACTTAATACTCAAGTAAGTGTTGTTTTATTTTCAAAATAAGAAAATTGTAAGTAAATACAAAAACTCCATCTGAATAAAAAGCTGGGGCATAAGAGGAATCAAATAATCTTAGTTACTGCCTATTTCTCCTTTAAAGTCTTGTTCACTGTACTGGTTCCAGGCAGGAGAAAGTTAATATTTGCAACATAGATTTATTCATCTTCCTCATTCCATTCACTAATTTTACTCTGCATCCATTTCGTTTTCCCTTTGCCCTTGAACGGGTCCATTTGTAATCCACTACCTTTTTCATAATTTGGGAGGCATTTGGAATAATCTTATCAGTTCTACCCAGATTATCTTTCTTAAACTTCTAAAGAAACATCACTACAACTTGAGTCCTTGCTCTTTACTTGTAGATTTGGTGCTTAGGGACATGGTGGAGTTGGCAGTAGAGTTAATGGTTGGACTTAATGATTTTTAAAAGTCTTCCCCAACCTATTCTATGACTCTCTGATTCTTATTCTCTCTGACATATTCATAAACCAGAATATAGAAAACTTGTTGTCCTTTGCTAAGGAAAAGTAGAAAGTGACTGAGGAGAGCAACAGAGACTGTCCACACACAGCAGCTGACTGTAAATAATTTAGATGTGCCATCTAAATGTGCCATTTAGAGTGGAGCTTTTGCAATGCTACTAACAAAGAAAGTAAAAAGTATGGCTTTATATGGATTAAGAAGTCTAAAACAACAGCTCTTGTACTCTAATGAAAATTCAGGAACCTCAACACTTTCTCCAGGCCCAACACTGACATACCAAGTATTTTAATTGCAGAGAACAAGAAGAAGCCATTCCGTGTGGATATCACTGAAGATATGAAAACACTTGTTAGGAGACACAACTTAGAGCTTCCCAAGTCACCCCTACGTACACAACATAAGTCAAACTTAGATGATCTCCAGAACAGGTACTTTTATAAAATAGTTTTGCTATAGTGAAGTTCTGGAAAAGATATTTCAGGATGGTCCCATATTTGGGGTGTTAAGAAACCTAAACATACCATTGTAAACAGGGAAGTTTACAATATCACTCCTGGCATTCCAGTGATTCTCTTACCGTGAGTGAGTAAATAAATAGATTCGGAATAAAAAACTACACATGAAGCTGAGAGGTTTTTAAAAAAGAGGTAATGTGTCTTTACTTGCGTCGGGTGCATACACTGAGTTTATCTCGGGGAGCAGGCTGTTCCAACAGCATCATCCACTGACACTGCTTTCCCATCCAGCTTCAGACATCCTAAAGGGACTGACCCACACACAGGCTGCTGAAGAATCAGGCCTTTGTAAGATGTGTGGAAAAGTATTCCTAAATTGTTTTGAAATTATTACTCAGAACATTTTAATCTTATAGATCTTGTATTTCATGGATTGTTTTTATTCATTTAACAAGGTTACAACAGCAAGTATTGGACACCAGAAGAGAGCATCTCTCAGAGAAAATAAAATACCAGCATAATGTAAGTTTATTGTTCTTATGATATAAAACTAAAAGTGTTCAGCAATTAATGTATTTTTAAGTGCTTTTTCAAAGAGTCACCAAATCTCATGGATACTGAAACATATGAAGTCTTCCTCTTTTAAGACTATATAGATATATTATTTTCAGTCACATTTTATGTTGGTTCCTGGTATGGCTTACATACCTGCTGAAAGACTCACCTTGTTCTAGGGGTTTTCCAAACTACTTCAGAATATCTGTGCTATAAGCTAGTCATGAAGGACAGAGATTATAGGAAAGAGACTGAAGTAAATTAAGAATATGCAGAAATGTGAAATAATGGAATATAAGAAGCATAAATGGAAGTGAACCTTGGAGAGGAACTTAAGTGCAAGTCTCAGTGCATAGAATTGGGAAGTTCATACACTCGCTTATGTTACAGTGAAAAACATTCTCTACATGGAATCTGGGCTTTTTTGTGACCCATTCCACTGTTGCTTAAAAAAATGAAACAACTAAAAATAAAGTTATAAGTCTGTTGGAAGTTTAGGTTGGTCAGACTTGCTGTTTATGTCAGAGAGAACTCTGAGGAAAAGGTGCTTGCAAAAGACGCACAGTATTGTTCTGTGTGTTGCATTCATGTTGCCAAAACGTGTTTTCTTAGAGACATATTATTTCAAGTTCCTTTCTTTTGAGTCTGGAGTAAATACTTAGTACAGCTGAAAATTTTAGCTGTCTCATGTGTTTCAGCCAAGATCACCATGAGCTGCCACTATTTTTTTGGATATATGATTAAGTCAACCTTCTCTTACGACTCTTTTTCATCAGGTTCTTGAAGGCAGAGGGAAGATATTTCAGATTTAGTGTGTCCAGAAATAATGATCAAAATGATAGCTTTGTTTCTCCTCAATTTCCACCTGTATGGACAAACTTACATGACTTCATCAAAACTTGTGATAATGCAGTATGCACACACAGAAAGCTAATTTAATGTATGGATGAAAAACTACAGTCTGCATGTTGCAAAGAACGGTTTTTGATATCTTTACAATTTGAAATACACACAATTTAAGTAATTAAGACTTTTCTACTTTCTTAATCAGTAAGAAGTATAAAATCAACAATTTTCAGCTTTCCAGAAACTTGCAATTTTGTGGTACAAAGATTTTGTGTAGTTGATGTGCAAAGCTTTGCACTCCATTAGTAGTTTGTGCATTATTTCCATGTAGATGAGGATACTGTGACATTTCATGAGTTTTGCCTTCAAATTTCTCCTTATGTTCTGATCTTCTTGACAGATTTGCTTTCTATCACAACAGGCTGGAGTTCTCTCTTCAATGGAGTAAAGTATTTTTCATTTTACTACTTAGGAATCAATATAGCAGATCATTTATCTACACATCTAAAGCTAAAAATTCATTTATATCCATCTCTCCTCAGGATAACATTTGTGTGCATGCTTCAGATTGAGTAGGTGCTTATGTCTTTCCCTGAAATTAGCCCTTATATTTTCCATGAAAATGTAATATCAGAATACACGACAATTTTCTCTTCCTTGTGCAGAGATGTAAAAGATATAAAAAGGCATGATTACTGTGAACTTTATGCTTAAACCAAAACAGTTTTAGGTAAATAAATTGTCTCTTTGTTATGTTTTGTCCAGTCAAAAGTAACAGAATTAGCATATGTTGACTCTAGTATGGCACAGGAGGACAGCACAGCAAGAGCTTTTAGTGCTTGTCCCCTGTCCTCTCCTGGTTTTCTGTCCTCTAATTGTACACAGCTTTCAGAAGAAAATTTCAACACAAACATAATGGGCAACATTTGGGAACAGATCTATGAAGAGGAGCTGCAAAACCAGGTTTGGTTAATATTTTACTTCCACAGAATTATTTTAAACTAACTTTCACTCATTTGGTGTGTTGTTATAGTGTAATGGCAGAGATAATAATGAATGGTCAACATCTCTTGTAGACTGGTGGCAATGAATATTCCATATATAAAAATATATTTATTTTATTGTTCTGAAAAAAGCTTAACTTAGGCTTTGTTCACCAAGCTCTCAGTATTGCTGATATCTGCAGAAAAGAGAATTAGTCACATACTACTGGGTTTCTTTTGTTTCTGGCTTGTAAAGTTGGTTAAAGAAAGCTGAAATGTATGATCATTATAAATACAGCTTTCTTGAACATACAGTTGGTTTGACTGGGTGTTGTATGATCCCAGGTGACCCCATGACCTAATTGTTAGTCTGGCAATGTGAGTAGCATAGTTCTTACAGTATTCTCAGTGGTGTAAAAGGATTGTGAAAAGCTGCTGTTTAACTCATTAGGTTTAGGTAACAATAACAAAAAGAATAAAAAGATGAAAAGAAGTATTGCATATTGTTTGCAAACCCAAGTTTAATGTTTTAAAGATTATAAGGATTATGTATATTCAGATTTTGACAGCTTCTATCGTTTTCTCAGCCAGGAAATCGTTCTGAGCAAGACCCTTGGGATACAAAACCTCCGAGGCAGTGTATTTTCAGGAAGTCTGATACAGTTCCTCAGGAACTGTTTGAGCCTCTTCATAGGTAGGCAGTGATTTTACAATAAAGAGGGAAATAAAAGTCGAGTTTAATTAAGTAAACGAATAAAATTATCTGAAGCTTATTGATATTTGGGTGGGGGTTACTGATTTTTGGTGCTTTTCAAATAGAAATTGAAATCAAATGGCAAGACTAAACATGTAAAACTATTTAAATTTGCTGAAAGGCAGCAAAATCTGAATTTTGGGTTGGCACTTGGACCATGATCTATTTTTTGCTATCTCACAAACATGATGGTGTTACTGGTTTCACCTTGAATGATAGCACACATCTACTAAGAGACCATGAGGAGAGGGAATGGCTGATCTTTACTCCTTTTGGTCTATAAGTCTGCCATCTAGTTGAAAGTTCCTGTCAGTCTCTAGCTTTGGCTGGATAGAGTTGTAAAAGGGCCATATAATATTATGCTGTTCCTGAAGAACTTGCAGCCTGTTTGCCTGGGGAGTTAAGTGACTGATAAGCTCATTGGCCACATGATAACTAGACACACCAGTTTCCAGTCTCAGCCATCTCAACTTTCCCTCTTCTTATAGCTTCTCCTGCTTTTCTCCAGCAAAACACAAAGTGAGGATAGCATTCACCTTGCTGTGCATCTGGATGAATTCCTAATTAATATCTTTACATTAAAGCACTACATAACCTTGTCTCGCCTACACTTCCTTTCATTTCTCCCCTGGCCGTCAGGCCTGCACTCATCTGCTTACGGCACCTCCTGTCATCTTCTACCCATTCATGGCTCACTAAAAACATCTCCTTTCCAACTGTTCTTCAAATCCATTTCTTTGTGTTGTCCTTGTTTTGTTTTCATCCCTTGAAGACATAAATTCTTGTAACTCAAGAGATGGCGGGTTTTTTTGTGAAGGGAGTTTCTTTTCACTATATGTGAAAAGTAGAGTGTAAACTTATACAATTGTTTAATGTAACATACTGATGATGTAATCCATGTGCATAATTCTGAGAGCTGTGTCACCTCAAGGTCACTCACTATTAACCAAAAATTTTATATGTCTTATTACTTCATCTACTCTTAACTTTTACTTTATTACAAAATGTTGATCTGGATTTAAGAAGGATCCTCTGAATTGATTCACAAAACCATTTTACCTTCCTCAGGTAGCTAAAAGTCCAAGATAAAACTGTCCAAGTTTCTTCAGAAACAAACTCTAGTGTGTTTACCCTTTTAAAATTATTCTGGGGAGGCTTCTGTAACTAGAGGAAACGACTTTATTCAAGTTCTACAGAATCTTTATGCAGTTCCAAGTATTTGCTGAACAAAACACTACAGAATTTTTCTTCAGTAGGAGTTTTCTGTAATACATTTCAGTTTTCAAGTTTCATTGATAACATTGCTCTAAACTTTTTAAAGACGGGGCATTTTTTGAATGGCCTTCTTTGCCAGTTCTCTGTGCTTTAGAATACTCACAATATTTTGCTCAGAGTTTCTGAAAGGTCAGCCAGCAGATTCAGCCTGGAAAAAAAAAATCAGTGAAAATGTTAGATTAAGAGCCAACTAAGTGAAAGCATGATAACTTTTATCACTGTGATGCTTGCATGATAACATCTTCAAAACCACCACTCTCAGAAGTGGGGTAGGGAAGTATGGGCAAAATAAAATGTCTACTGGCCTCCTGACAGTGGAAAAGAAAAATTCTGTGCTGAATCAAGATTAGTGATCTCAAGTACAAATGGAAGTCTAGAGAATGCTGGAGAGACCAGGAATTAAACAATACACAGAGCTTATTATGGCCTTTCGGTATGGAAGACAACCATAGTCTAGAAGAACAAACTGCTTCAAAGAATGGATGAAAAAGCTGTCTTTTTTTTTTTTCTCTTCCCCTTATTTATTTTTCTTTTTCCTCCCCGAAGTGGCTGCCTTTGGTCAGCTGGTGGAGCAGCAGTGACATACTGTGGCTGCTTTTATAAATCACACCCAGGAGGATGTGCTCTGTGGCTTGGTATATTTGGAGGTATTATGAAACAGAAGCCCTTTTAAATTAGTCTTACTATAAAGTAAAAATAAAATACAATAAAATACATACTTTTTCAGTTGAAATAAGGCTCACTTGAAACTAAAACAAGTGTGAAGAGCAGTGAGGTTTTTGAGACTTCTATCATCAAATTATAAAGTGTTGTGTTGGCAGTAAGTATTTTGCTTATTTGTGCACTAAACAATTTTTTTTTCTTTTCTATGCCTGCTCCACCTCACTGCCCACCTCCAGGATAGACCATATGAATTCTGCCAGGAAAAATCCAGTCATAGAGACCAGTAACGAATCAGAAAACTGCAAAGGAATAAAAGAACCATTATTTGGTGTTGTGAAAGAAACTGAAGAACTGAAAGCTTCCCAAGATGGAACTGGTTGTTCTCTTCTGGCACTGTTTGAAGATGAGAGCCAACCAATCCATAATAATCTTTCCACAAAGCAGTTTAATCCTTTTGTTAACCAAAGCAGTACTGACATTTTTTTTGTGCACTCTGATGTTAGAAATCAAACAACCAGCAGAAGTAATTCTTATGACACTAGAAAGGCTTATCCTACTATCCATGCAAAAAAGGATTCTGTAGACAGACACCTTGAAGGCATTTTCACAGCTCCAGGAGAGCTTTTCCTTAAAAGTAACCATGCCTCAAATGCAAGCTACAAGGAAACCAGTGGACTTCATAAAACCCACCTGCAGAACTGTCATGAGGGACAGCAATGCTTCATACTCTGTGAAAAGACAGAAAAACATACAAACCTTGAAAAAATTGGTATGTGTCAATATTTTAAGGACATATATTCTGGGTTTTATATTCCTTTTTAGAGACATGCTTTTATAACCAGAGATGTATTTGTCCTGACTGAAAACATGCCATGAATCTCCAGAATACAGTCACTTAATTTTAAATCCCATTATTTAAAGGATTTTAAAAACTTGACAAAAACCCTCTGTTTTCAAATTGTGTTTATTGTGCTGCATTTAAAATCAAGCTTTACTTTTTTATTTTAGAGACATTTGCTTATCACCATGATCAGCAGATTAGCTTAAAGAAGAATATGAAGAATTATTCAAGAAAAAACAGGTGAGTGTCATAGAAATTATCAATCTATTAACTATTGATAACGGCAGAGACTTTGCTGAATTGGAGAAATCCTGCTAAGAGGACAGGAAGGCAAAATTTTAAACAGTATTGTAGAGGACTCCATTTTCCCAGTGAAAATAATTGTGTATGATGTGAATAAAAACTTATGCACATACAAGCTCTTTATACCTTTGCTCATCTGCTTATAATAAATATAGAGAAAGTCTGCTTCATGGGACAGTTTCGAGTTCCTGAAATTAAGATCTTGCTCTGGCTTGCCTCCTAAAAAGCTGTCTCTTTCCACTGGCTATAGAGGAAGTTGGAGTCTTCCCTGGGCTAAAGTGAGCATATGTAAGTGCCTCATGTTTTACAGAATATGTCTTTTTCAAAGATTCTGATCCATAACAACTTCCCTTTTACAAAACAGCACTATCTTCTGTCATCTCTCCACTTTGATTTTGCATTTCAACAGAAATAAAGTTTATGAAAAACAGATTCTTGGTGTTAAATATCAGGTTCAGAAATAGGTTCAGTGAACTCAATAGTGGGAAGTATGTTATGGTTACTGAAGACAAAATAAAAATTGAAGACAAGAAAGTCACCAGTGAGGACTTTAACTCAGAAAGGAAATAAAAATACAGCAGGCAAAATCACTTATCAGAGAACTTTGTGTTTGCATTCCTCAGTAATGACGATTCTGTGAAAGGAACAGCCTGGAGACAGACACAGCTCTTTGGATTTGAAGAGGTAACTTTTTAGAGACATATTTTTTGTCAAACCTACTCTTTGGGACATTTATTTGAGGTGGTAAAGAACTGTCCACAACAGTTAGAAAGTGAATATAGCTTCACTGAATTAACTTCTGTGGAATCTTCTATGCCATTATGGTTTATATAAGGAATTCAGAAAGAACTACTTCTAGTGAAGTGGTTCAGATAGACAGCCCTTTCAGGTCCACAGTTCACATGGTTTGATTCACACCTTAGTTGGTGTGAAATACACACCAATTTGCCTGAAATACATTGTGGAAGTTTCCCATCAACCTTAGGGATCAGATTGTGCAGACAGTGGCCAGACATCACATGCAGGATGCTTCAGTATTATAAAGGAGCTTTGTGCCAGTACACATATAAAAATTCTTTTAGATGTTTTGCCTGTAGAAGTCACCCAGATACATATGGTGCTGTTGTACAGTGCAGTGACTCCTTTAGGTAATACAGAAACTGAATGCTCTTCTCGTAACCCAAAATGCTGATCCAGCTGAGCCCTCACTATTAACACTTAATTATTTTTAACAGTTCACAACAGCACAAGAGAAAGAGTCTACGTTTGGAGTAAGCTCAAATCTTCATGAGATGGAGAAAAGTTAGTACCATTTATACATTAGTACTTTTTCTTTTCGTCTACATGTGAAACTGAAAGTTATTTTTAAAGTCAGGGAGAATGATCTTTTCAGATGTTACATTTGATGAAGGCTTGTATTCTAATTCACACACCAATGTGAAAACACAACTTGCATTGCCAGGTAACTAAGAACTATCTGTGTTCACTTTTCCTTGAGGAGATAGTCTCTTCTATTCCACATGTGGACAGTGGGAGGGGAGTCAGAAGGATGATCCTATGTCCTTTCTGCTCCCTCAGTAGCTGTAGGGTCAGCTCTGCTGGCTGCATTTCAGAGTAGAAGATCTCTCAGGGACCTCAAAGAGAAAAACATGTAACTTGTTTTGTTACAGTCAGTGTGTGCATGCAGTCTGCTGTGCTCTCTCACAGGCCTTGCTCTGCCTACTTCGGGTATTTGAGTAGCACAGTTCTGCTGCTGCTGTAGCTGCTGATTAACAGCACAGCTGAAGCTTTGGGGCTCCAGTCTCTGTTGTGTTGTCTGAGAGGAGAACTGGCTGTTGCTAAGAACTAGACTGACCTTGCTAACATTTTATTCTTTAAACAGTATCTTAAAACTGCATCAGAAATAGTAATGTTTAATTCTACATGCTGTACTTGAGAGTTGGATCTTTGGGGAGTTCTTGGTGAGTAAACTTCCTTTTTCATCTATTTTCCAAGATATGGAGTCACCACTCAGCAGCCAGTCCCACTGTTACTCTCCAAGGCAGACTGAGAGCTGTCGGAGCTGTAGTCCTGACACAGTGAGTACAACCCACAACCTCTGTGGGTTGTCAGGGTTCCATTTGAGTCATATCTCTCTGGCTGAGTGCATCTAAGAGTGGATGTAGCTGGAATCTTGTTTATGGTTTTGTTTTGTAAAAGGCAAATTCATGTGTGAGGAGGACCAGAAATTATTAGCTGTAAATTTTATTAAGTAGTTTTACAGACATGGGATCTGTTCTCTGGCTAATACCCAGCCTTGTGGAATTACAGTAGCATGACAGTAAGGTCATGTAAGGTCATGTAAGCAAGGTTCTGTGCTCTTCCTTTATGTATAACTGGCTTACCTTACCTGGCAGAAAGATTTGACACACTGTGTGTTTTCAGCCATTCTTGAACACAAAAATGCCACGGTGTAAGTATGTGAGAGTGCATGTGAGAGTGAAGGTCTGCCTTGGCCGCCTTCTCTTCACCAAAAGCCAGGAATATGTCCTCAACAAAAGAATGAAAAAAACCTACAACCAACAAAAACCAGGCAGCTCTGGCCTTTTGGTTTATTTCAGTAACTTAGTTATTAGTTAGTCATTAATTTAGTCCTTAGTTATTGAACTATTTAAACAGTTGCATCACACAATTCTGCTCTAACAGTCTGACGAAGAAGACACAGGCAAAAAGAAGGAATATCTGAACGAACAGTCCTTGAAGACACGTGATGACAACCTCCTAGCGAGCAGAGAGACCCCCAAGAGCTCTCAAATCGGAACTGTGCCTCTCCAGTCCAGCAGTAGTTTGGTTAGAGAAGAAGCAAATAATCTTCAAGAGAAAGACTCTATTTTTTGTGTCACGAAGGAAAATAAAATCCACGCTGCCCTATGTGGGGGCAGATTATTAGGCCGAGCCCTTAGGGGAGAGCATGTCACTCGCAGCACCAGGTGCGACGTTGGGTCGCAGACTGAGCACTCTGTGACAAAAGTAGAGAAGGCGGATGTGGCCACCCAGTGTGTCACCCTGCGGGTGTGCAGCTGTGGGGGCTCGGTCCCCGCTGCCCTCAGCCGCGGCGGGGTCCCTCCCCCCGGCACCGCTGTTGGGCACGAACTGCCAGCGCAGGAGGTGCCGCAGCCCGCGGGCACCGGCAGCACGGCCGGGATCGCCGCCTTCTCTCCTGAGACCGAGTACCTGAGTTTGGCTGGCAGAAGGACTCTAGAGGTGCTGAGCTACATTGATAAAATGAAGGAGAGGGATAAGCAGTGACCAGTAAGAATGGCACTTAGGGGACACGGAAGTTTTTTTCTGTTCTCGGTGTGTTTCGTTCATTCGGCATATTTTGGTTCTTCCAGCCTAGTTAGACAAAAGGCTATTTTTGCTGTTTGCTTGCTTTAGACTATTAATACCTACGGACTTCTTTCTAACTACTGCTACCTCTACCTATGGGTTTCTATAGATATCCAACTGTTAACATGGAATTTTACAATAACCTAGTAAAGGATTGGGAATTAAATTGGCTTCTTCACATATAGCTGCAGGATTCTGTAGTTTGGGACTGACTTTGCTTCTTCAAAGGTAGTGGAAAGATATTGTTTCACTTCAAAACATATTTGATGTGGGTCTTATTTCAGAGCTATTGTCTGGCTCTTACCCATTTTAACAGATAAACTCACCTTTGCCATGTGTTCATACTAAATACAAAAATGGGAAACAACAGAAAATGTGCATTTGCACACATAGAATAGAATGTAATTAAAAAGACCTTTTTTAAATGCTCAGTTTTTGTTCCACAACAGGTCTATTGATTCATTCTCCACCCCCCCATACTAACAAGTCTTTCATGTGTTTCTGTGTTCTGCCTGCAAATTGAAAATTTGAATTATTTTCCTTTTCATTTCAGTATTTGTGCAAAGCTACAAATCACAACAAATAAAAGTTTCTGATAATATTTTTTTCTACTTTATATTCTTTCCTTCTAAAAAGTTCTCAGTAGAGGTGCCAGGGAGACTCACTCTGTTACTGACATGTACTTATAGATCCATACACCTTTAATTCTATATAGATCTATATAATCTTATATATGTGTGTGCATGTATGTGTATAAAATTCTGTGTGTGTATATGCACCGGCATTAGCCAGCTGGCTGCGTGCAGGGATCATCTTCATTATAAACAGGGCTTGGGCAAAAGCTGTACTGGAGACTGTTCCTGAAACAGGGCAGGAGATTTGCTTTTATAAGGTTAATATGTTGTGCTTCACACACACACACACACACACCCCCCCCCAACCCCGGAGTTTGCTGTTACAAAGAGGCCATATTCCCACCAGGCCATTCTTTTTCATTCAGGAGGGGGGTGTGTCACCCAGCCCAGATGAGACTTGTCACCATTCTTTGTTTCTGTTCTCATCATCAGTCTGGTGGCTGTGTTTGCTGCTGGGTTTTATTTTTGAAGCTAAGAGCCATGTTTAAGAGAAGGTCTCCATTGCAGGTTTATGGCTATGCTATTTTAAAAATGGCACCTCAGAAATTTCAGTGGACTTTTCTGTACTTGGAAGAAAATAACATTGTCTTTTATATGTATAAATTGCATACATGGGAAGTTGTTTGCACAGCCTGATCTGAAACATGTAACTATCTTTTAGCCACTTCTAGGCTTGACATCAGCAGATTTTCTTTTTTAGGTTACCTTAATTTATTGTCAAAGCAAGCTCCCTAGTAATTTTTCTTTTTTCTTTTTTTTTTTTTTAAACTGCAATATTCATCTTCTTCACAGGAACTATAATTTATTTGAATAACAGCTGTGATTTGCTGAAAGCTTGGCCCTTACCAGTGGTTTCTAAGGCACAGTTGTTCACTCAGCGTGACAAAGCCAGTTCAGATTATGCCACACCAACAGTGATCCATGCTGACTCAAATTAGGACATCTCTGCTTTCCCAGTAGTTCCCCATACCTGGTATGTAGCTTCCAGCCTTTCCAGTGGTGCATGTCCAGCTTCAGGGCCTCCCCTGCAGCTGACACTGCTCCAGCACACTTGGCCTGCCAGCCTCCTGCAATAAATACACTGTGACAGCGGCCAGAGAGTGGCATATTACAGCTAAAAGCTCCGGGATTGGAATCTTTACACTTGAGGGCGTTTATTGCCCCAGCAGATGTAAAATTGCCTCATGGACAGAGAGTTCTCTGGTGACTGTGTCAGTGAGGTGCTGATTTGAGCCAAACGGAGCTGAACTGCCGTTAACTTGCAATGGAAGTTAACGCTCCTAATTTCTGTGACAGTGACATAATTCTGGGACTTCTAAATTGTGGTTTGTTTTACACTGAAGTGAGCTACCCCAGTTCAGGCAGATACTCCTGATCTGCAGAGATGGCCCCTGAGCAGACATATTCCCAGTCTGCTCCTGTGAACCTACGGGACAAAGAATGAATGTTGGAACTGAGAAAAGAGAGCTGGGTTTACCATATGGATGTATGTGTGTGGGTTTTCAAATGCTCTTTATTAGGTTATCTATCATTTTTATCATCATTTAGAGTCTTTCACTGAGTATTGCCTATTTTCACATCAGCCACTAATACAGAAGCTCCCACAATCTGTCCTATTCCATCCAGGTTCCAGCCTAGATTGCACCATTTCCCAGTAAGGACTGAAATTCTGCTGCTTGAGCCAGACACACACCTTTTGACTGGCTGTACTTAAGAACTGCATACATGTCTCCAGTGCACTAACTCACCGCTTGGGATATGTCAATCACCATGGATAATCATGTTTCAAAGTCTTCAAATGTGACCGTATAAAATCCAATGACCCAACAATTTTTACCTGTAATTGCAAAGCAATCAGAAGAAAATGATCTTTGTAGTGGCTTTTGTGCTGTAAATGATGACAAATAAGGCAGCATCCTCCTTTTAGCTACTAGAGAAGGATTTTAACATGTTTACCTTACTACTATTACATTAAAAGAGAGTCCTGCTCTCTCCTCACCTCAGCACCAGTCTCCCCTTCTGCTCAGGTGCTTTCTTTCCTGATTTTTTTTTGTAAATTCTGGGAAGAGCTGAGTTGGTTTAATAGGAAGTAGTAGCCTCAAATCATGCTTTCTTCAGATGATAATTCAGCATCTGATGCTGTTAATCCACCAATATTCATAACCTACAGTAATGACTGTCATCTCACTATAAACATTCAGGCACAACAGCTTTCTCTGAGGCAACAGCACAGGCACAGATGCACTTTTTCATTTATGGTTTTCTTCCTGGCAGTATGCTAAGCCTCCCTGGAGGCCATGGAAATATGTATTTTTAACTGTTTGGTAAGCACCAATTATAATAGAGTTTTGTTGGGGAAAAGGACAGAAGGGTACCTGTAATTAACCAAAACCCCAGAGCATTTGCTTATTGGTGGCACTCAAATGCTTTTAAATACAGATCGAAAGAAAGACTCTCTCACTGAAAGTGTTACCAATAAGCTTCAGTCAGAAATAGTTTTAATATACAGCTGGTAACTTTTTCCCTCTAAAATCAGCTCTAATTACAGTAACCTGCAAGGTAAAGTTTTCTGGGCAAGCACCGACAGAAGTTTGTTTCATTAATGGACAGTTTGTTGCTGGACGTTATGCCAAGAGCTTCCACAAACTTTTATTTCATTTTCATGAAGGATTATCATCATGTGAAATGAAAGGCTTAAGTCTTCATACAAATGATTATTTCTCTGGTAGAAACTATTTGTGAATCGGCTTTTTTAAGGGTTTTAGCAAATAGCAGATTGAGCAAGGATGAGGTTTCCTGGAAAAAGTATTACCAATTCTCTGCATCCAATGCCTAATCTGTCCCCTCAAAAGCAAATGACCTTTCTGCAATGCTTCTTCATCCTCCTCTCACTGGCAGCCTCTGAGGGGATAGAGGTGACAGCCCCAGTCACCCAAATCAGAGTTTGCTTATCCAGGGCTGGTGATGTCAAACTCCAACCGGGTCTCCTGACCCTGTGAGCTAAATACTAGGTGGTTGCCCTCTCACCTGGACACTCTGCAGTGACTCCACACCCTGATGGTGCTTGCTCTGGGTGCCACAGCCCTCTGGATATGACAGCCAATGGGACCAGCTTGCAGTGAACTCCCAGGTACAGATGGCTGCAGAGGATGCTGATACACCAGCTCTGTGCAAGCTGATGGGAAGTCTCAGACCAAAAGACAGAGGGGTGGAAAAGAGAGTGAAGGTAAGGCAGGAGGCTGAAAGAAGGTCATTGCATTTATTTAATAGAGCTGAGAGAAAACATCCAAATCAACAATTTGTGCACATTTTCAGAGAGAGGGCTGTGATTTACAGCTGCTGTGTCACGCTCAGAACCTGGGCACTGGCCAGGCCCAAGGACCCGGAGCTGTGGGCGATCATAGGACAAACCAATACATCAAATAGCAGATTTTCTTAGTTTCCTGGGCTGAAGTCATTATTGGGAAACAGGAGGTCTGTAAGGAGATTTGCTCTCCAGACAAGCTGCATGCCCTGAAAACAGATGAATTTTTAGAGAACCCCAGATCAGCTGAAGCTGACAGTGCAAGTCCTACTGGGAGCAGGGCCAGCTGGAGCAGGATACTTTGGGCCATGGCCAGCTGCTATCACCAGACACCCAGGCTGGGGGAATAAGCCGTGCCAGGTAGGAGACCCCAGGGAAGCTGTGCCTGCTCAGAGCAGCTGCTGTAGATGGAGGCAGCCACTGCCTCAGCAGTTTCCTTCCTGTGCTGTGAGCAAGGCAGGAACCTGGCGCTGGAGGAAGAGGTGCTGTAGACATATGAGGGGCCAGGCTGGGTGGTACTGCCGTGCTCTGCCCCACCTCCTTGGAGCACAACTCCTGCCTCTACTCACCCTGCAGCAATGAATAGCAGCTGTTTCACCCCAATATCAGCTCATCCCTGAGTGCCAAAGATGCAGTGTCTCATCCAGCAGCCCTGCAGCTTTGGGGCTGCACTAACAACTAACTAATTGCTCTCCCACCATGGACCAAGGAGGTCCCAATGCCCTCAGCATCTCCCACCCACCACAAGGAAACTTGGCACGCAGAGAGAATACAAAAACTATCTCATCTGGTACCAGGCTGGGGGTGGCAGTCAGCCTGCACCCAGCTTACAAGAACTTAGGTTGCTCTTGACATTTTTTCCCATCATTTTTAACAGCCCATGAGAGGAGAGTAGTGGGGACATCAGACTCAACTTAGTCCTAATACTGCAAGGGGATGCTGCCTCTCCCTCAGCCTCCTCAGCCAATCTGGGGGTTGTGGGTACCCCAAATACGAGAGAGAGCACAGGGGAAGCCACATAACATCCAACTGACTCTGACTGCAGTCACATCTTGTGACAGTCCAGTAACTGGGCACACTGTCGTATCAGACATCCTGGACAATGAAAGAGCTCATTGGGAGCAGTTTGATGCCATCTCACCATGAATATATTAAAATAAGCACCAATTTCACAGCAAGACTTACTCTAGTGCACCACTTCCCAGTGGAGACCTGGCCACCTGCTGCAGGCCACAACTGCCACTTTAGGGATGGAGAAGTCATCCGGCATTTGCAGGATGGCACGTTACACAACTGCCAACAACATCCTCTTTGCAACTACAGCTACACTAAGTGAACCTGAGCGAAGGCTTCAGGCAGAAAATCCGTACATGGGATTTGGTGACAGCTGGGTGAGGCATGGGATCTCACCAGCCTCAGCTGTGGAAATGGCCTTGAGAAGAAGGAAAAGCTGCAGGGCTGCTGAAATGCCAAAGCACTGTCCAAGGGGACCAAAGACGTGTATGGCAGGTCGGGTCATCAGCCCTGAGAATTGTAATACAAACTCTCCTTCCAGTTTTGGGGAATGGCACAAAAACAAAATCGGTTCAGCTGTGCTACAGCTGCCTGTTCAAAACCCATACTTCATGCCCTGCCAGATGGAGTCTGAATCAGCCCAGTCCATGCCCCTCTCCTGGGTTTCTGGCCATGCTGGGGGCCTGTGTAACTCTGCTGGGGTGTTGGTCTACGCTCCAGAAGGTTCATTGCGCTGCTCCCTCAGGGCACCCACGGCTACTGCAGCAGAGGCTCCTGTTGGGGACCTCTTCCTCAGGAATCTGGGGGCGATGATGAACTACACCAGTAGCAGAAAATCAGGGACATGGTGAGGAGCAACCCTGGCAGAGACTAAAAGCAAATGAACACTGTTTGGGTCCATTTAAACAAAATGCCCTGCAAAGTCCTCAAGCTTGAGGGTGCCCTGGTAAGGAGAAGGGCAGGATGTGCCAGCACAGCAGGGCTTGGCTCGTCCTGTTCCTGTACTTTGTCACCATCCACAGACTGGCGAATGCAGCTGGGAACAGAGAGCTGGCCATGGGAACTGGGGCTAAATCTCTCTCTATATGTAGTCTTGAGAGATTAAGCAGTGAACAAAGTGCAGCACAGCACCCAAGAACTGTGAAAAAAAACAGAAAAAACCAAAACTGAAGACTAAGTCTAAGAATCTGAGTTCTGGGAAAAAAACCCCACCTTTTAGAGAGAGACTTAGACCATTCAATTTGTTGCATCCTCAGCCCAGCACCATCTTCTGACTTTGCTTCCCTCCACACAGGACACACTCCCCTGTCATCACGTGATGGTGTGGCAGAGACACCATGTCCCCACACTCAGACTTCACTAACCATCCTCCAATGCCTTTGCCCTACTTCCTTCCTCCATTCTCTCAGGATTTGCTGCTTGCTCTTTCTGCCCATGTTGCCTTGGTAACCTGCTCCAATCTCAGTTCCACATATCACCTTGATTACGAACTTTAGCTAATCCAGCCCCCTCTGCCTTAAAACTGCTCATATACCTCCAACCACTCCCTTGATGGGCCCACAAACTCTTACTGCTCTTTCAGGCACAGACCTTCCCCACTTCTTCAGCCCCCTTTCTCCACCTTTAATGATATTTAAGAAACTCTCTTTCCAGTGGGGAGGGATATGTGATTCACTGCTTTACTGAAAGTGGGGCTAATTAAGAGTGCTAGATAAGGCAAAGGTCTCACACATCAGAAAAGCAGATGTATCCTTGTATCCTCCTGAAACCCAGACCCCAGAATTTCCTATAAAAGCATATAGCCAAAATAAGCCCACACCTCCCTTGAGATGTTTCTGTCAAGATCAAGATGCAGAAAATACGTCTAGTAGTTCTGCAGTTAACTCTCAAAAGGCATAAACTTTCCAAACTTCAGATCTATGCAGAGCTTCTCTAAACACCCGCCCC
>VYZS01021952.1:2879-72742 GCA_013400695.1 Neodrepanis coruscans
GCATGTCAGCCTGTGTGTATTTGTGTGTTTGTGTGTGTGTGAGTGACGAGCTTCCCCAGGATCTGACAGTCGTTGGGAAGAGGTGAACGTGGCAGACGTAACACACAGATAAAGGCAGATTTGAGCCTTCAGGCAGCTCATATACAAGAATTTGCAGACCGTGTGCTCTACATCTGGCAGGCGGCTCCCATTGTATGTCTTTGATAAATAGTGCTTATTAAGGAGTTAGAAATTTCTCCTTCCCCAGAGAAGCCGTTTCATACATTTTTCAATCTTTAAGCGAAATGAAAAAATTTAATGAAAAAGACCCCATTCAGTCTCCTCCGATGAGCTTCCAATCGAGGTTTTCCTGAAGTATATAAATTCTTAATTTGCTATAGATAATGTCTACCAGATGATAGTACCAGGAGCACAAGTGGAAATTAAAGAACACCAGATTTGGAACAGGCGTTATTGGGTACTTTTTCATCAAGAGAAACGTTAGTGTGTTGACTTGAGGCAAGGCTGTCAAGGCAAGAGAAGCCAGCTGAGGTCAGACAGAAAGGCTTTGGACCTGCCTTCTGGAGCAGGACAGCCATGGAGAGGTGTATGGGATTGGGAGTGATGCTCCCCTTCACTGAGGTGTAGCAAAACACCCCCAGGAGAATGGAAGCACAAAGCACCGTCACCCTGCAGAAAGGGACAAGCAGCCAGCCTTGGTCCCACAGGTGATGGGGACACCTGGACACCTGAAGCAATGTGGGAATTTCCTGTGTGAAGATTTTCAGGGATAGAGAATGTGATTTGTGCATTGAATTTGTCCAGGTAGTGATGGTGAAAGCATAAAATATGGGGTTTTATCATCTTTCCTTCTACACTGTTGATGTGCTCATGTGTGAAACAGCATTGTTGGTATATTGTATAAATGCACGATTTCTGAAGGAGTTTTTAATCTCTGGGGTTTTGGAGAGAAGATCATTACAGCTTTTCTAGAATGTGGAAAAATAGCCTCAAATGTGATGTGTTTTAGTGAACAATTGAAAAAAGAGAAAAGACTATAAGAAAATAATAATAGCCTCGTTGTCATATAGTGAGGCTCATCAAAAGCACTTATGTGGCTTTGCACAAGGATTTATCACATCATCTCTCTTTCTTAGATTTGGAAATGGAGGTTTACAAAAAGGCCATTTTCCTAGTTCATATAATGAATCAGTGGATGAACGGAGTGGGTGGGTCTTGATTTTGGGAGGCCTCTGGCCAGAACCAGAGTTGGAAATTGGCAGTTTACCAATTAGAACACATGAATTTTTTTCTTATTTGTTTAGGAAAAGGGCGAATTATTTTCAGATTAATTTTTTAATATTTTTTTCGTTTTGACATTGACATTTCTAAGGAGAATTAAGCAAAATATTCATTATCAAATATTTAACCTGAAACAAAGCATCATGTTTACTTTGTGTGAGCACTTACTGAAACAGCATATTGGAATGAAAACTGTAACTTCTAATTTACTGTGAAAAGATGTTCCAGCTTTTAGGAAAATCACAGGATTTTGAGTCTGGCTTCCTGGGGAAGTACAGTATTTTTGAAAATGGCTGATTATGTGTGTGCCCCCTGTACATGAGCCTGTCCTCAATCCCATTTGAATTATGCATCTCTCAGTTAAGAAATATTTGACTGATCTGTCTACAGTATATCAATGGAGTAGGGAAATGTGTTTTTTCTTTCTACATGTGGCAAAATAATAGCCAGCACTGAATCCTGTGGCTGCTTGTTCCAACATCCCCCTTCTACTGCAGCTGAAATTAATCTTAAGGCAATCTCTCCTCTTTCCAAATGAAAAGAAAATCTTCATATTCTTCAAAATGCAGCTATTGATCTGGCTCTAACCAGAGAAATCCTTTTGAAATGAATTTCCAATAAAGCAATAAAACTTACTGCTTTAATAAGTTTACAGTGCAAAACTTACTGGATAATGCAATAAAATATTATCTCAATCATGGAATAGATTTCAGGGTACTTGTTAAATGAGGCAGTGTTTCCTCTTTGCAGAAACTTCAGTGCCAGTCAGATGCAAGCTTGTTCAAAAAAACAGTTTTGGTGCAAGGTTATCCTTGTGACAAGTTTCCAGCAGGGGCTGTAGGAGCAATTATTCTTTCTGAGCTATCAGTGATTTCTACTGTAACTCCTCACACTGGCAGAAAGCTTCAGTACTGGGAAAATTAGTGGATGGGCTGAGACTGAATGTAGTTTTTAAATGTATATTAGTAACTTTGAAGTAATTTTTCAGAAAAAAATTAGGTTTGTCAACAGCATACTTACATGTTAAAGAGAAACATCTTAGCATTAGAAAACTTATTACCATCATCTGGATTTCTTAGCTAAAATATTCATAAAGCCAGATCTGAATTTCAAAAAGAAAAATAGCCTTTAAATTCTGAAGTAATATATTCTCCCATCTCATTAAAAAGCAGAAATCTATCTTGGATCTTATATGCTCTTCCTCATTACAAGACTATTTATATAACAGTCTGATAGACATCAGCTCTTCTTGGGCTTACAGCCCTTGAAAATCTTATAAAATACTTCCTCACTGTTTTAGCCTATATATCTAATTTTTCATTATTTATAACATACAACAGCTTGACTCTCAAGGTCACACTCCAAAGGAAGTTTTACTATCCCTCAGAATTCGAATCAGCTGAAAGAAAAAACAATACAGAAAATACAGTGGAGGCAATCAAGAACATAATTTGGGTTTGGTAAATGCTTTTCAAGGGTGGAGAGTTACTGAGGAGCTTTTTAGCTAACACTTTACTTTAATGGTACATTTAACTAATGCCAAATTGCAATGAGATGGAGTGAAAGTCCATGTGATGTACATGTTACTACCCAAGAAATTCATTCTGACAGTTCTTTTTTTGCAAAAATACCCTAAGACAAGAGGAGATCTTTGAGCTCTCCCTGCTTTGTATTCTCAATCTTGCTTTCCCAAGGTGCATGCCCAGGCATTAATCCAAGGAAAGGTTTTGTGTTGGAGCATTATTCCAGGAGAAGAGAGCTAAGCTCATGGTAAGTGAGGCAGGCAGAACTTACCCTGCAGTCACATTTACCACAGTGCACCAGATGTAACCCTGCAGACAATGGCACAAAGTGGAGGAGACAGAGGCTGTGAAGTCCAGTGTGTGGGAAGGGCTGCCTTTGTAGGAACACTACACCAACACACACACACACTATATTCTCTTAAAGGCAGAATTAAATAGAAAAAAGGACTGTGTAACATCCTGTGGACTTTTGAAAATTTGTACCAGGGATTTAAACTGGCTTGGACATGAATTAGGTTTGCTCTGGGTACGTGTGAAGGGTTTGTTTAGCCAGGGTGGAACTTTGGCATCTCAGACCTTACACACATCTGCAGCCTTCACTCAGTCCGTTCAGTGCAGAGGCTGCTACAGTTTCCCTGGAACTCCGTCCAGATTCCAAGTGTTTCCTTGTAAATCACAGCACACCAGAAAGAGGCACTGGTGTCTCAGAGCAGGGTGGGGATGCCCCTTTTTCCCAGATGCTGGCCCCGGCACTGCTGGCCATGGATGGGCTTCCATGCATTGTGCTCAGACAGTGAAGTCAAACAGGGACTGAATGGCCAACTGCTGCCTCTAAACAAAGCATAAAGAAAACAAGAGTAGTAGGGAGGGCCAAGATCAACCTGTAACCAGCACTCTCCAAAGAACAGGGACTAGTTAGTCATGGGACATTTTTCCAAGGTCCCAAAGTGGCTAAAGCTGCACATCATTGTATACACAGCAATGATAATACTGGTAGCAATATGCCAGAATAAAAGTGATCCTAATGCCTGGTCATTAAAGATTGGTTAAAACCTCAGGCATGGCCTATGGTATAATTTCTAGAACAAACAATTAAGTAACTAACTAAATACATTAATAGAATTGGATATTGTTGTCATCCCTGTAAGTACCCAATTCCTCTAATTCTGTAAAGATTCTATGCTATCACAAGAATGTGTTGTGGACTTCCAGCAAAAATTCTAAATAGTCAAAATTTCCCGATTAGACATTTATGGCTTGGAAAACTGTATGATTTATTTCACCTATTATCCACTGAAAGGCTTCATCATTTATTTGTCTCTTTACTTTCTAGTCTGAGAAGGACATGGGAAAGGTACCATTTAAAGAAGGATGTCCTTCCTTCCTCTTAGAGGATTCACTGGTCTGAGCTGTGTCTGCAGAGCTGAGCTAGAATCTTCCTTGCTAAATGTAGGCATGCAGCATTTCTCATGACTTGCATCCTGGGTACCCAGTGGAAATTAGATGAGAATTTGGCCACTCCATCCAAGTGCTTCCCATCTATCTTTTCTGATAATGTTATTATTCTAATACGAGGGATCTATTGCAGTTCAACACCTTCTCTTCAGAAAGAGTGCCACAGAGCTTCACAACATAGTTATGCACCACTGCTGCCCATAATTCATTCCTGTCCTGCTAAACACCTGCTAATGGGATTGCTTTGGATTTAAATTTGGAACAGGTCCTTTACTTCTGCTACTCCTCAGTAACAATGAGTGCTTACAGGAAAGAAACCAAGTACATCTTTGGTGAGGAAAACAAAGCATATAGGACAACTTTATAAGGACATCAAGCTCAGTGACTCCTCACCAGTTTGTTCCTCTACCTCAAAATCTGTTTTCAGAGTATTACACGTATATCTCAGATGTATGAGAGCTCTGCTGAGTCCCTCCTAAAGTCTATAGTTGCCATGACTTGGGCCATATATGCTCATTTTAGTTAGAAGTATCTCACTATGGACTGTCTAGTTCTCCTTAACTAATGTTTTCTGCATTTTGCTTTTTTTTTTTCCTTTTGTTTAAAAGCATTACTTTTTGACATAGGCCAAATCCTGACATTACTGAGCATCTTTTAGGTTTGCAACAGCCAAGTCTTATGTATCTTCCTTTAAAACAAACGTTGGAGGGTCCTTCAGGTTCATCCTTATGTGTACAAGTCCTGCTGATCAGGTGGTTACTGATCTCACCACAAGAACAGTTTCTTGGTAGCTTTCTGTTTCCCTGTACTGTAACATAAAGCACTAAAGCAGATTCCAGGGCCAGCTGCTGGTCCTGCCTGGATTTAGAGCTTCAGCTGGTAGATGCCTGCTAAGAGCAATTAAAGCTCAGGCTGGCTGGGTGTCCTCTGCAGGGTCATTGTCAGCTTTTCTTACCACAGGTATCAGAGATACTGCCTTCTGGCAAGTCAGAAAGTCAGATTCAGTGTGTCCAGCTGTGATTTTAACTGGCAACTGCTGCAAACAAGGGAGCAGTAAGACACAGCCCAGCACCCTGTGTATGCAGTGTCTCTGATAATGCACCCACCAGACACCAGCCTTCTCTTTGTCACAAGTAGAGCTCTGGACCAGATATTGCCCATCCCACTTCGATCTGATAGTGGTTGAGGCCCAATGCAAGTGCATAGGGAAAATAAATTGAAAGATGAGACCCTCAGTTAAAGTAACATTTTAAAAAGAAAGAGTTTCAGTGATTTGTAATTGTGACAGTGAAGAAGAGAGGTCACCCTGAAAAATTTAAGGAGTCTTAAGCAGGATTTAATTTGTACAAAAGGATCTGCAATGCACCTTGAGGCAACAGAACTATAAATCATGCCTTTCCAGGGCTCATTTATCACCACGGTTCGCCCCAGGATTTTGAAGAGGAGGTAGAAGTGTTCCAGCTGTTTCATGCAGCAAAGTGTCATTGATAAACGCAAGTCTCCAAAGTAAACAATAAAATATCAATTATAAGTAAGACAGTTGCAAGGAGGCTGCATGGAATTAGGCTTCCTGTGCCTTGCAGAGTTGTCTAGATAGTGTCTCCTTCCTCACTGCTGACACTGATTCCTCCATACTTGGAGCAGGTCTTGCAGCTGAAAACAGGTGCCCCAGACTTCACATCCACTTTCTTACCAGGTGGGCAAGGAGTCAGCAAGGCTGGAGAAAGGTCACACCATCCTTCTGTCCTTGCCATGCTCCTGGAAGCACAGCTGGAGCCAGGATTAACACTTGGAGTCATTTGCCATTGCAGAGTGATCTGCCTTTTGAATTCTAGCATTTTCTTAGCAACTCTGCACCCCGTTTCCAGGGAGGGAATGATAATGGAATTAATTCAAAATATCTACACCCAAATAAAGCCACTGATAAGTAAAGTAGGTTCTGGCCAGTCTGGTAAGGCAGTGCTGGTTTTGCTGGCAGCTGCAGCAGAGCAGTGCCAGCTGCATGGTGAGCTGGTGGTGAGCTGGGACTCCCCCACTTGGGTGGGCTCAGGGGGCTCCCCAGAGCTGGATGAGCTTGGGGTGATGGTGCTGCCAGAGGTGCCATAAACCTCCTGCTCCCTGCTGGCCACGGTGTGTGACAGTCATTAATCATGTGCAGAGCTGCTGCTAACTAGTCATGGAGAGAGCAAAGGGGCGTTTTGAATTCACTTTGTGGTATACACTAGTGGTATACACTAGGTATACACAGGAGAGAGGGACACCTCACTGTGTTAATTTTGTACAGGACTGTAGCTACATAATGAATATCAAAGATCTTAATAGCATCTCATGTGAATAAATCACAGCATAATGCCTTGAAGTTCTCTGTACCCCTACACTTGTACAGCACCTAGCACAGTGAACTCCCACTTCTTATATCCAAACAACACTAATTATCCGAGAGTACAAACTCAGTCAGGATAGCTTGTGACATTTTCTTCAGCAA
Source organism: Neodrepanis coruscans (assembly GCA_013400695.1). NCBI lineage: Eukaryota > Metazoa > Chordata > Aves > Passeriformes > Philepittidae > Neodrepanis > Neodrepanis coruscans. The sequence continues at coordinate 9,624 of VYZS01021952.1, forward strand.
AGGTTTTTTATGCTTGTCCAAGGTGTTATTGCCACTGGGAGCTAAAACTGTTGTAAACTCCCTGCAACTCCTTTAATTTGTAAGTGTGTAAACATGCTGATAATAGAATATAGATGGTGAGGCAGGAGGGTTTAATGGGTGTAAGATTGCTGGTGACTGTAGAAGAAAAAGTGTTCCCCATCTGTGGTGCCTGGAGGGCTCTGCCAAGCAGAGTCCAGCAGAGCACAGTGACCCCACCCCAGCACTCCCAGCACATGGCCCTGCACAGGGAAAGGGCTCGTCCTGGACGGCCAGTGCCAGTTTGGGAACACTGCATGGAGCCTCCCTGGTGCCCAGCTCCCAAGTGTCTGTGGGTCAAGGGCACCTCAGCCTTTCCACACAAACCGGGATAAGGGCTCTCCTCTGGCCACTGGTGTGGCAGGGGGCTTGACTGCACACTCACTGACCACTGTGTTAAGGATTCCTGTGATTTTTGCCAGGGGATAATGTGGAGTAGCCTAAGCTCATTCCTTCCCCTGATCCATGGTTGCATGGAGAAACACTGTGCTAGACCCATGTACTTGAAGAAGAAGAGGGGTTGGGTTGGGGTGGGACCACCTTCCCTCCCTGGAGCTTCTCCTAAAGCCAATCTGTTTGACACCATCCCTTGTCAAACATGCAGATACAACTTGCCCCTGACGGTTTGAAGAAATCTATAAATAGGATTCAGCCCAGCAAATCTGTGACCCACTCCCAGGGGGCCTCACATTGCCTGTTTAGGAGGCAATGATGTCTCTAGCCAAGAAAACAAATTCTCAGAGGCATCTCCTCTTTGGGGGTTTGCCTGCTGCTGTTCTTCTGCTGCACATGGTGTAAACCCAGTGTAATACCCCAGCAGCAGTTCTCTGAATTGATGCTGCTGCAACAGAGCAGACTAAACCCCAGGAAGTATCCAAAGTCAAAGCCAATTTAGTAGAAAAAGAACAAGTTATTTATCATAAATAGATAATAAGAATCCTATAGACTTGCCTCAGTATCTGTTTGCTCTGGGGGATATCAGGACACAAATTATGGATGATTCCTTAATTGCAAAGATTTATGATAAAAAAATGGTAATACTTTTTCTTTAATTGCTTACAAAAAATCATGAATATTGTTAAGGGGAATAATTTTTCAGACTGCTTTTGGAATTATTTTTATTAGGTATTATTGTATTGTAGGACTATTTATGTTTTGCCAGCAATCTAGTTACTGCATTATTAGTTGAGCTCATTAGCCTAAGTGACTGAAGGCAGACTTGTGTGCTGCAGAAAGCTCCTCTGTCTCTCTGTGCTGCAGTCCAGGTTGTCTTGGGTACCTTCTGCTGACCAAAGGAATCCAGACTATTTTCAAGAAACCATTGCTTTTTGGTGAGACTGGAAACTATAGGAAAATAGCAGGAATTAATGGTTGTTTTCTGTTTTCAATTTCACCATGAGGTGGGTAGTGAAGTAATGTTTGAGTCTGTGTTTTTCTGTGCTCTTCAGATAAATGTCCTGGAGAAGGGTTGAATTCCCTGTATGTGTAGGAAAGGGAGAAGATGCAGGAGGTGCATAATGCTGTGCTCCCAGGTGCTCTGGTGGCTGTTTGTGCCTCTAAACAGCTGCTGGTTCATCCTCTGTGATCCGGGAGCCCCTTCAGTGCTGGTCTGTGCAGCCACCTGGACACACAGTGAGTGACACCCACATGGTCACTGGTCATGGTGGTCTCTGCGCAGTGCTCAGGTTCACATTCAGGGCTTCACAACTGGGCCACTCTGCAGCACCTCAGTGCAGAATCTTTGCTATTTCTGAGTTTCTGGCACCTAGTTTGTCTGACAAGGAGCCTTAGTCTTGAATGAGCAGCTTTTCATCTGGCATGGAGGGGCTGGAATGATTCCTCTTCAGCTCAGTAAAACACTGGCCCTCTGATTGTATCACTTCATTAAAAACAACTGCTGCAGTTTAAACTGATCAAGAAGGAAACACTTTTCAAGCCTTTTAAACCTGAGGGCAAGTGCAGTTGCTGGTGTTTTATTAATTTGTCAGCATCATGTGAAAATTCTTTGTTTACTGTGTAGCAGCCATCAGCCCTTCTAGAAAGCACAAGATGCATAACCAAAAGCATGTAGCTAATCTGAGTAAATAACAAGAATTGAGTAATTTGAAACACTGTACTCTGGCAGGATTCTGTAATTTCAGGGAACTCACCCTCATTAAATGTAGCTCACGCATGAGAGCTAAATGCTCTACTGACTTGGATCTGTTTCAGCAAGACAGAAAGGTCTCCAGGCTCAGAGCTGCTATGGGCAGGCTCAGTTGGACAAGGAACAGGTTGAGGCTGGGGTTCTGTTGGCTTCTCCCATACCCCAGCTGGGCTCACAGCTCCTCACAACTGCACAGCTTCACCCTTCCCTGCTGAGATCAGGGTTGCTGATAACAGTCTTATCTAACAGACGCTGAAAATGCATTATTTTAACTTAGGACTTGATGAAATTAGGGATGTTTTCCTTTCTGTTTTGTACAAAAATTTATTTTTCTTTCTTTTAAGGAAAATTGATTCCAACAGTTATTTCTAGGAAATCCATTATCTGGTGTATCAATTAATTGGCTTTTTCCTCATTGTTCCTCAGGCTCTCATTTAGTTTATAGTTGGACAGTCCTTGTTAGCAGGCCAGGTTCAGTCCTGCTGTGAACCTTAAGGCAAGATCATAATTGTCAATTCTTCTATATGTATGCCCCCAGATCACTTCTGCTTGAGTTGTAGGGTCTCAGCAGCTCACAGAATTTGGCTGTCACTCTATGCAGACTATTAGTCAGTCTGGAATTATAGATAAGATATGAAAAGTAATTGCTTTCCAACCTACTCCGGAGACAAAATGGAAAAGACATCATCCCGACTTTCCTCCATCCTCTTCATTAACAGTGCCTTTACCACTGCCTCCAAAACCAACCTGACCTGTATCCCCCCAGCCTCAGTGCCAGCACACACGTGCACATCCAACAGGCAGGAATTAGGGACAGGGTTATGGCAGCCTTCTTCACTTGCCTATTAAACAAGTTATCCAGCAAGGTGGAAACCCCTGGGCAGTTGGGACAGTTGTGGCTGATGACAAGGCTATGTAAATTTACCTTTTTTCCAGCTGGCTTTCTCTCTGCTGGGGGGATGTCCCAGCCTACAGTTTTCATCTGGGATGTGATTTGTCCTTTACAAAGGGCTCATACTGTCTTCACTCCTGCACAGGATTGAAGTTGAGCCTGGGTGAACCCTGATTACTACTTAATGCTCCAGATCTGGGTTTTTTCCTGATCAGACTGAAAGCTGTGCTGAGCTGTGCACTTGTGATTTTCTCTGTCTTTGCAAACTCCCCCCAAATATTTCCTGCCTTGCCAATGAGCCCTAATTTTCCAACAGCAAAAGGCCAGAATATCCTTATCCCAGCAAGTTAGCAGACCTCCTGCAGGTCCTGATACCCTGCTACAGTCTGTTATCTTCATTGTTTCCCTCTTCCCATCACTCTCAGAGTGTAAGTTATTGATTGTTCTGCCAGGAGTTGCTAAACCAGAAAATTTTGATCCCTCAAATGAAAGTGTGTATCACAACTTATTTACTGCAGCCAGATTATCCAGAACACTTTTTTGTTGCATGTGAGTGAGGATGACTGCCTTCAGGCCTGGCAAGCTGGGAAGAATAATTGTAGGCTGTTTCTTTATCTCCTCTCTGATACAGGCTAAGGCCAAATTAAATCTGACCTTCATTATTAACGAGGGCTTGGAGCATCTGTAAATCCTGCCCTCTGTGACTCCACACCTTTCCAGTTCTGGTTAACAGCCACGTCACAGTGAGGTAGTTGTTCCACTGAGCAGTAGCAGCCATTGGCACAGGGATGCCCAGCTGTGTTCTGTGTATCACCCTCACTGCCTTGTGCAATGAGAAAGGCACAAACAGTCCCTGCCCCAGAGTCCAGGGCACACTTGCATTATCCCAAGGGGATCTAAGGAATGGTGTGTGGAGCAGCTTCTGAATACCAGACTCCAGGTGTGGCAAGTCAAATTTTGGTGCTTCTGATACTGCCCAAAGTTGCATTTTAAAAGTTTCTCTGAACAGGGTTAACTGATTTGATGTGGTGGAAAATGTTGAAAAGTGGCTTTAGTGCATCCCCTGACTGCCTTGACTGGACAGCAGGAGCTGTGGATGCTGACCTGGCCTTGGCTCGTGGTTTGAAGCAGTGACTGTGCTTTATGGACTTGTCTGACAGTGTATTAACTCCTACTTTATATTTTCTCAGCTGCATTCTCTACAATTTTAAGCCACATTTTAAGTGGTTTCATTTGAGCAGTTTCAAAGCAAAAAGATCACTGTGTTAAAAATAGCAGTGGGTTTGGGGGCAAGGAAGAAACCTGTGTATTTCCTTCAAAAACAGAAAAATAATTTCAAAAATCTTGACTCATTTGAAAGCATTGACTTTCAGAATATATTCCACAAATCAGAGGCGAGATCTTGGATGTCTGACAAATAATTCCAAGATTAATACAGATATATATCCCTGAGTGCAAGGACTTTAATCAATCCCTAATCTCCCGGAGAAGCAGTTTGACTTTACCTGACAGCACTGTGAAAGATGATCTGCTTCTATGTGACTGGGATAGCAATAGCAAAAGCCATTTCTTTTTTATTATTATTATTCAGTTTTCAGTATAGATAGCCCACTGTTGCTCAAAGCCACATTCAGAACCTTCCCTTGAATATAGAAGGCTTTGGATCAAGCCCCTGGATACTTTCCTACTAATAAATTAGACCTAATGAAGTTGGCAACAGCCTTCCAAGTCTGCAAGTCTTTGAAACTCCTGAAGCCCCAGCAATTTATCCTTGAACTAAAAACACACTTCTGCACACATGAGAGCAGGCAGGGAGCAGGCAGATGGGAACTGGAAGCCATCTGAGGTCCCCACTCCCAAGTACTTTGCTCTTTCCTCTCTCCACAGCTGCCCCTTTTTTCCTTCTCCCTAAGTCGTTTACAGCCCATTTAGCTCCTTACTGGGCACAGCAGAGGGTGATGGATTGCCTTGGAGCCTTTTTTGGAAAAGCATTGGTTTACCACTGGGCTAACCCAAGGCAAACTGCTTGCTTTTATTAACTATTTAATTAAAATGAAGGACCTCAACATATCTTTCTATACAAAACTAATAACAGAAATATAACAGGCAGCTCTCTGAGCAGAGGTTTTTAAAACTGCAGCATATTCTGCCTGATGAGCTTCAGCAATAACTCACCAAGAGACCTAATATATCCTCTGATGAGGGACACCGTGATGACTAAAAATTGACCAAAATGTAAATGGAAGTGTTATCTATTGGCTCATTGAGATGTTCTTATATAATGGTATATGTTATTTATTATCTATTTCAGTAATACATTAAAAGCTTTTTACAGTAGTACTATAGAGCATCAGAGAAAATAGCTGCTAATAACCATTTTCCCTCTGGTTTGGTCTTCTTTGGTTTGGACTGTGAAACTTAAGATATGCCCAGAGCAAAACAGACTGATTTAATGGACCCATATATTTATATTCTGATCATGCAACATCCAAAGTATGTGGACAACTGCACCTGCTCTGCACACTTCCCTTGAAACCAGTGGGATGGTTCAGTGTCCATGAATTAAGCCTACAGGGATATAACAGCATTGTGAATGCTCACTCTTGCTGTTTCTTAGGCTCATGGCTACATGCTGGCTGAGACCATGGCCCTGCTGTGTGCATTTTACTTGATTGAGAGATTTCTGAAAGTATTTTATCATTTAAATAGAGAAGATATAGGTAACCAGGTTTAAAAATAGGGGAAACAAACAAGCAAAACTGGGAGAATAGGAAAGCAGCCTCTGTGTGAGTTGTGTTGTAGAAACAATTTCTTTGCACCAGGTCATCTCCAGCTGCTGTTGCAAGGAATAAAGAAGCAGTAAAATTTCCGTGCCCTGAGAAGGAGCCTGGTCTTTTAATTGAAAAATCATTGTAAAGTCTGAATTTCAACACTGCATTTGGCTGCAGCAGACTTCTGAATTAAAAGCTAGCATAAGACAGCTAAAAGAACATGGATAGGTCCATTCCAGCATCCCAACTCGTATGGAAACAGGTATAGAATATTATATAACAGTGAGATTAGCAGAGGTATTTTCTTTAAATCTAAATGTCCAGATTCTGGTCTGAGAGCAAGCAGGGGAGTTGCTCTCTTGAGAAATCTGTAGGTGACTGAGCACAGGGTTTTCAAAGGCAGGTGCCAGATCTGCAGTGTAATTACAGCTGTGCCACTGTGCCAGGGGAGTGCTTTGAAAAGAACCTGAGGTTATGCCATGCATATTTCCAGCAGACTGGGAATTGCATAACCCATCCATAAACCACCACAAATCTAATAAGGAATCGAGCCCAGTGTCAGCTATGGCCACTATATCACTGTATCTGAAAATACAGCTCCACTGTGCCTTGACCTTTTCTGTTTGGAATTTGGATTTTCCAGCCCTTCTTCCATCTGTTTACAGAACTGGCCCCTCTGGGAAACATAAATAAATAAATCTTTTCTTCTGTTCATGCTCATGACATCAAATGATGTAATAAAATGAAATCTCTCTCCTTCTTTCTCCCCTTTCAATATTTATTCTGGGGGATTTATTGTTTTCCCTTCTTTTTAGGCTTCAAGGCTTGCCTCTGATAGATCACCTCACTGTGGAGCATTTCTCATACTCTCCATGCAGTATATCTCAAGCTATTATTTTAAAATGTAGTTGGAGCTACTTAAAGCTGAAGATAGTGCAGAGTTTTTCATTTTTCTTTCTAGCTATGTTGGACCTGCTCCATGAAAATTTCAACTCCATTTTTAATTGAAACATTATTAACCTAGAACAGTGCTTTCAGTAAACACATGAAGACCAAAAAACTTCTGTATGTTTATGTGTGGGTTCTGTCCCCACAGGGCTCTGTTAGTGTCATAAACATTTATGCCATCCTGAACTGTATTCTCAGCTGATGTGAATGGGAATTCAATTTGGGATAGAGATGGGCTGGCTTAGACTCCATGAGTGGCCAGTATTGTGATGAAAAAGTTGAGTGCACCAGCATTCAAGAGGAAGAGTATTAATCTGTGCTGTGGAGAGTTCCACCCAGTCATCTAGAGGGTGATGGATGGGACAGGCTTGTGTCAATACCAAGGCCAAAAATCAATGGACACAGTAAAAGTCTAAAGTCCTCCAACAGAAAAGGGCTCAGATTATTTCACATGTCTATTCTACTTACAAATTTTCCTAGAGTTCTGTGGAATTAAAATACCCAGTGGTTTCCAGTAGCTGCAGCACTGGCTGGCAGCATTGCTGCACAGGAGCAGAGGGGTGGAGTCAGAGCATGGTGCTGCAGAGAACATGACTCTGAAAGGACATATCAATGAGAGGTCATTTAATGATGCCATTTATTCACCTGGGAACTGGCTCAATCGAGGAATAAAGTCTCAAACTGAGGAAGGAAGCACCCAGGCTGCAGGCTGGCTCCTCCTTTCCATCACCTTGTTTTCCTACTCTGTAAAACACAAGGATGGCTCTTCCTGGATGGGACAATGACTCTTCAGAAGCCAGGGCAGCCCCAGACCAAATTTCTCATCTACGTCATAGATACAGAAGCAGCAGCTCACATTTTTCAGGCTTTATGCAGCATCCCCACTTCCCGGGGCAGAGGAATGCTGGGGGCCTCTGCTGGTGCTGGAGGGGGGCCTGGTGGGGGTGATTTGTTCAAGAGAAGGAGCCGTACATGGCCTGTTTGCAGTGCTCATGTGCATGGTAGGGATGCTACAGCGGGATTATTGCTGGGCTAATACCAAAACCTGTGTGTGCATGGTCACTTTGAAATGTACTTCAGTCTTTCTTAATCTCAAGGGAGAATAATCAACAGGAACATCAAGTATCTTAGATCTAGATTAGATCCTCACAGGGGTTTAATACACCAAAACCAAGGCAAATCTAAGGCAGGAGCAATTAAGTGACTTAAAGCAGGATTTTAGTAATGGTTAAGTATCAGCATTGCAAGACCTGAGCATTGGATGCCTAACTCTGGTGGGCACCTCGTTTCTCTCACCCACCCCATCAGCATCTTGTGCTGCCTGGCAGTGCCTGAGGGACCAACAGCTGCTGTTCAGGGATGGGCTCACCTGGGCAGTTCAGCCCTGCTCTGGTCTTGCTTTGCTAAGCTGGGGAGCCCTGGGCACTCCAGAGGTGCTTTAAGATGCCAAAGGGGCCTGGGCTGGGCTCTGGCCCTTCCCTGAGGTCAGACATGGTCAGTGCTCTTCTCACAGAGCACTAGGAGGAAAAGTGACAACTCTTTGTATTTATTGCAGAGATTTGGAGTCGTATTTTTCCTTTTTTCTCCTGTGGAAGTTTTTCAGGTACACAGAATTGTTAGCCTCCTGTCATCTCTCCATTCAAAGCTGATCTGTGTATGACTGAGGGAGAGATTCTTGTTGCAAGAAGCCTGGCTGACGGGTACATTTGTTCTTCTAAAATAAATATATTCTCCTATGTTATCAGCTCTTCAACTACCCAGGTATTGAAATCGCCAAGTAAGAACCTTGGAAACCTGTTCTTTCTAATAGTGCTTTGCAGACTGAGCTGGTCATCAGCATGAGACCAAATCTATTTCTGGCTTGGCAAGAAAGCACAAACCCACATACTGCCTTCTCAGGTGGGCAGACCTCCCTCTGGCCTGTATTTCAGCAAAGATCACTGGTGCATGGCCACCTGGATAGCTCCTGATATTGCACAGGGGTTCCGATCTATAATCCTTGGCAGCAGAGCCTGGCTAACAAATAGGATTGTAAGTTGTGAGCCCACTGTTACAGTGCTTGCTCAGTCTATAATATCACCTTCTCCTGAGAGCACACAGCTCTACCAGCTTAATTCACACATGCACTTAGATAACACTATGACACGGGAGACAAAATACAGAGACAGGAATAATTTGTTTCAACTGTACTTCTATGTCTAGTGGTTTTCACTGATGTTAAGCAATCTTCTGTCTTTAAAGATTTTTCCCTGGACACTCTCAGTCCTGTCAGGAAAGGTCACTCAGGCACCTATACCCAGGTCTCAAATATGATCAAGGACTGGGTCCATGCCAGTAACAAACTGGTGTGGAATCTGTTTGGAATCAATAGAGCTGTATTGATACTCTCCAGCTACAGGCTGACCCACTGGTGCAAGGCTCAGGGTAAACCAAGGAGCTTTAAACCAAGCAGAGGAGATTAAAAAACTCTACTAATTTCTTTGCTCTGAACCCTAATCTTTCAAAAGAAACATTACCCACCAGGGCCAGAATTAGAAACATTTATTAGGAGAATGTGACGAGCAGGGAAGTACGTGTTTGATAAGTAAGATCCATTTTTGTGTTAGGACACTTCTATTTTAACTGAAATTCTGCAAAATGTCCAGATCCTGGCTCAATATTCTCTGCCAAGGCATGATATGCTCGATTTGGGTAATTTTGTTGTTTTATCACAAATTTCATACCTGTTTTTTCTGACTGTGTTTCAATTTGTTCAATATATTTTAATCAGTTTTATTGAATGTGAGGGCAGTCAGTGACACACTGGACAGCTGTATTTTGTTATAGATGATCCAAATTATACTATAATTGACCTTGATTTATGTGCTTTTGCCATTGGTACTTAATACAGCATTTCTGTGATGAGTTACATAGCATTCCCATCCTTATGTGCCAGGAAAATCCATGGATTGCCCGAAGGCTCAAGTGTAGTAGCTGAATACACAGCTCTTTCTCATTTAGCAGAATGGGGCAGGATGAGGGAAAGCTCAAGGGGAAGTGCACGTTAACTGGAGCCACAGGGGCTGACCCCAAAGTTGCTGAAGGTTAATAGAAGTTTTTCAAATGGTTTCAGACAACTTTGTGGAGAAATGCACAATTCTTATGTCCAGACCCTGCCTGTAGGATGGCACTGGTACAATCTGGTGAGACCCCACCAACATGCACAAGATCAAAGTGCAATAAAACACAAGCTGATTCTTTTTAACCATTTTGTCATCTGTGTTGAGTCCAGTGTGAGACTTGTTTTCATATCCTGGAGATTTTTCCCCACCTCACTGGAAAGGATCAAACTTCATATCATGGAGGACAAGCACCTATAGCCGAAGTCTCCAGCCTTGCACGTTATTTCAGAGGGGAACAGACAAGTGGGATAAGAAATGAGAGCTGCAGTTCTAAAACAAATGTGAGTTTTAGAAATGCAGTGAGCACGACTTAGCTCTGCTTGTTTTGGAAGTACAGTGGGAACAGAGTTGGGACACGGCTGAAAGTTCCTGCAAATCTCATTACGTATGTCCTTTTTATTATTTACACCTTTTACATATATAGTGCCAGTCTAATAGCAGTAGATAAGAATTACTTCTTTTTTTACACAGATCCTTTAATTTAGAGACACCCAGCAGTATTCTAGTGTTCAGGATCTTTGCTCCACTATTTGTAAATCAAAGTCTTAAGCTGTAGTGCTTTATTGAATACAGTGACAAATGGGGATGAACTGCATTCTCCCCTATAGTCATAAAATTGATTTAATATTTCAATTAATCTTTGCTACACCTTCTCAAAAAATTTATGTGACTACATTCTGAGTAAGTCATCCTCAGAACTTAAGTAAATACTAACATAAATATCATTTAATTTATTCACTCTCTTTAAAATTCCTTTGTATCACTGTTGCAGCCAAATGCAAGTATTGCTTCCAGCAACCAGAGTGCAGGAGTATCAGCTGAGATTGCCTTAACAAAAGGATAGTGAGATCCTCACATTTTCATTAAATGCTTTTATATTTGTGGTCTGGTTTCCACATCCAGTGAAATGGTTCTTCACAGCTTTGCAGAGGATGGAAATTATAGTGTAGTCCATAGTTAATATCAAATAAAAAGATTATTTTAAAATAAGAGATTTTTTTTTTCTATGCAGAAAACAGAATTGGACAGGCTTTCATAGTTAGGGCTTTTCTTATTTTGCCCTGATACAAGATTGCAGAGGGGCTGACAAGGTTTCATGCAGCATTTTTGTGTATGTACATTTTTTGATGTGAAGTGGTGTGGTTCAGATTTTTCTGTAATGATCTCTCATATTCATAATTCAATGAAGAGGAGACACACAGCCCCTACTAGTCTGTGCTAAGGCAGTCCAGAAATGGTAAGATGAATGGGTATGTGGATGGATGTGTTGTTAATATTTCTGAAGGCTAATGCTTTTGGCATAAGTACTTTTCCTCTAATCCAGAATCTTAAATTCACTAAATGTAACAAGCAATTAACTGTGCATTAGGAAGTTCTTTGTGGAAGCACATGACATGAATCCCCTCCCCAGATCACCAAAGGCCTCACCCTACAGGCATTGCAGTCCTTGGCAAGGACTGAGAAGATTTTAGTTAAGTTTCCAGAAGTCTCCTACTCTGATGGCAATGAGTTGGATTCAAAATTAGTGTTTGGGTGTTTTGTGAAACACAGCATACAATCCTGAAAAGTAGTCTCAAATGGAAATAAAAAAAATATTATATGGGGAAAAGGCCATCTTTCTCTCTTCCTGGATCTGCCCTCCTGGATATTCTTTCACTCTTGGAGGGTGACCTGGTGATGACTTTTGAATTCTAATATTATTAGAGACCCTAAGTCAGGCTTCCACTGGGTAGTGATGCCCACAGACAGCAAACCCCTTACTCAGGACCCCCACACCAAGTTCCCAGCACAGTACAGGATTAATTTCTTCACATTTTTCAGAGAGAGTCAATTAGAAAGCTTTTTTTTCCTTTTTTTTTTTCCTTTTTTAATACAACTGATCAAATTTGTAAGAGTCCTAGAGAAATACTCCAGTGCTACAGAGTTATATTAAAAAATAAAAAAGAAGAGGGTGAGCTCTCCCATTGCAGGCCATGCATTGGGAAGTGTTCAAACTGCCCAAATAAAGAGCATGACACTTCCCTGTGCTCACTCTGAGCAGCAGGTACTGTGAAGTTTCCCTCACTACATCACTTATGGCTTGTCAATGATACTTCCCTGGGCACCTGACTACAGCAGATAGTAAAACATATTTAAAACACTGGAATGAAAAAGTACTCAGCATACAGGGTTGAAAGAATAGTTGAAATAGAGACTTTTTCCCTCCTTCATTCCCTCACAATCTCCCCATTTTGCTAACTTTACAGGCTAAGAAATTGAGTTAAGGGCCTTAGACTACCTTACAGTTCAGTTTGTTGAGTACAGCTTTAACTGGAAAATTTGAGCTGATGGGGGAAGGAGAAGATTGTCTTTGAAGTGGACCTGTGGAAGAGAGAGACAATGAGTAAACTGGGAGAACCTGCTGAGAGCAGTGGTGAAGGTTATATCTATCTGTTGGTAGGAGAAACACACTTAGTGTTTATTATTCCACTTCACAATGTAGAGACATTGTAGGCTCTAAAATATTTGTGGAAACAGCAGGTACAGCTAAGGTAGTTCTTTCCTCTCTGGCTAACTAAAAACGTCCAAAAATGTTGAGGGGCAGCACTGTATCTGTGCATTTGGTGCTTTCAGAGTAATTAGACAATTTCATGGTTCCTACCAAGAAGTCTGACTGGAGACCACCATCTGTAACCTTCAGCTAAAGCACAGTGCATCCATCCATTTATTAAGTGGTGCTTTTACACTTGGACTCACTGGTCTCTGCTCTCCCACTGTTGGTTGCCAGATGGAGTTTAAGTCTGCTCCATTAAGCCCTAAATGGTTGGGGCATGTTTGATTTTCCTGCCTTGTGGTACCATCGTGTATCCACCAGAGAGGCCCATCTCAGTGCCATGTTCCAGAAGTTACTGAGACCTTTGTGGTCAATCTACTAGGAGGAGCAGGAGATTCTCCCTCCCTCTCAACCCAGAATCTCAGAGTCTTGACCCTCCCATCATAAGAAAACACTTTTCCCTTATTGCACGTCTAAAGAAAGGATGGGATGAGCATGGTCGAGGCTGATGGGACACTAGTCTGGGGAAGAGCTGTGAGTGGGCAAGGGAGAACCTGTAGTACTTTTGCTTGTGTCGTGTATGTGAAGTGGAAGGAAATGTGAAAAGAAAGGAAAAACTAAGCTCCCAAAAATGTATATATCAATATTCTGATATTCAAGGAAATGTTTTACTGTATTGAAAACATGGGTCAAATATGACAGTGGCATAACATTAGCCCCATGAAGCTGTTGATAATTCTACCCAAGTGCTGTGCTGCACAATTATAGAGGCCCAGTATAATTAGTGTCAGCTAAATTAGGTTAAAAATAATCAATAGGAGACTCTCATTTTTTATGTCAGTTTAGATCACAAGGGGGCTTTTTATAAACCTCAGTGGGGAAAAAAAAAAATAGTTGGTTCTTTTCCATTCTGGTTCACACAGTGAGGGCACAGATGTCTGGCATTTTTTCAGCTGCTTTTTGCAAGTGGCACCATGTTTCTACAGGATGCAGTGCCAAGCTCCCACAGCTCGGGGCTCCAGCAGTAGATGAAGTCCTCACTTGCTCTTCCTCTCACCTGCCAGCATGGGCTGGCAGTGGGCAAACATGGGACAGAGCTATTTAAAAACAGAACATTGCTCATTTCATGCTTTCTTCTCTGAAGCAATCTGCAATATGTGCTGGGACTATTCTCCTTTTTAAGCACAGCAGGCAGCTGTTCTGAGACGGTCCCAGAGCTCCAGGAGGCTGCAAGTGTGGGAAGGAATCTGGTCTCCTGCACTAACACACCACAGGCAGGATGTCTGATGCCTCAGTGGAGCCTCCCCAAGGTGTGCTTGCTGCAGCACACAGGACAGGAGCCATCCCGGAGCTGGGCAGGCAATGAAAGCTCCCAGCAAGCCCTGCCTGAGTGAAGTGGACACAGGCACAGTGCAGGCATGGGCCTGACATGTGTGGGATGCTCTGTGTGTGAGAGATGGATCTGGCCTCGTTTTCTCATTTGAGGCTTCTCTTTCTCACTTGGGCCAACTAGGCTTCAGTGCTGAGGAAAGAGGTGGGCTGTCCCACTTTGGCCAGCTGAGACCACTCAGCCTCTCCCTGTACTCTCTGCAGTCTGGATCTGCTGCCTCCCCCTGCTTAGCTCCCTGGGCAGAGTCACAGCAGAGCTTTAAATTTTGGAAACACAGGAGGGAAACTCCAGAAGGATGAAAGCCAAGCAGAGAAGTATTGAATGTGAGACAAATGTTATCCAAGGCTACATCTCCTGTCCCAGTCTCAGGCTTTGCCCAGTTTACTAGGTGCTTTGTGTTCTCTCCCACTCTTTCCACTCTCCATTGTCACTGGACTGAATCAGTTGGGTCCCTTGCTGCTGATGCCAGAAGCATTTCCTTTCCTGCTCTGTATTACTTTCGTTTACCAGCAATTTTCTTTCATGTTATGTCACATTAGCAAAGATCTCCTTGGACACCTGCTGCCTGCCTTCTTCTGCCATATAAATATGTCTGTGGATAGGCAGAATCTTTTCAGCTGCCAGAGCAGGGCAGGGGACCCAATCTCCAAGAACCTCTCCTGTGCTGCACTCCCTGCAGAAAAGCCAGTTAGGCACTGGCCACATGCACTGCTGGTGAGCACCATGAGGGGCCTGGCCCCTGGGAACCAGCTGTGACCACCAGCTCATCTCCAAGCAGAACCTGAGGATCTGCCCCAAGGCAAAACCATTGTAGACAATGAGCAGCACCATTGTTGCTTTTGGGTGTACCCTCCTTTCTAAAATCCTCTACCAACAAACCCACTCCAAATACATGGTAGTGTGATCAGACTGCAGAAGGGTAGAATAGTTTATTAATGGATTAGCTTTTCAGTCATTTACACAATAAGGGTTAAATTGGCATGAAAAGCCATTTTAAATGTCCTTTAAAGCATCCCTTAAGCTTCCTGCTTTCCCCTCTTCTCCTTGAAGCATAGCCAGGGCTTTGCCCCTCTGTGAGGCCAGCAGCCTTTGTGTAGCTGCCAGCCCTGCTGTTGGCACAGGCAGAGCAGGAGGGATGGAGTGTGTGGCTGCCCACAGGCATCCCACAGCTGCCAGGGCCTGGCACAGACACGCTGCCCACGGTGGCCAGGCCAGGACACGGGCACGCTGCCCTGACCTGCCTTTGCAATTCTCACCAGTTTAGCAAGAGAAATGAGGATCCTATAAAGGAAACTTTCCTGTCTGGCCATTCAGGTGCCACTGTGGGATTCAGGTGTATTACTCAACAATCCTGTGTATCCCAAGAGGATCTTGGCAGGAGTGGGGAGGTTGTATCATATGGTGCTATCTGGGTGGCTGGTGCCAGGGGGTTCCTGGAGAGCAGCTGTGGTGACCTTTCAGGGAGCACAGGTAGAAGCAAAGCAAACCAATGCTGTAGAAACACCAACATGGGTGAGCAATGCCAGGGATCAGTGTGCTCCTATGTATAGCTAGAGCCCCTACCATGGCCTGGTATTTTTTTTATGCATATTCTCTGTGTCTGAAAGGGCCCTCTGGCACTGGAAGTCCTGGTTTAGTGCTGATCCAGCCCTTGGAAAGGAGGATCCACAGGAGTACAACAGCAGCTGTAGCTTAGGCTAAGCTAAAAAGGTGCCTAAGCTCAGTGCCAGTCTGCAAACTACTGTGGGCACCTGCTGGGCTGTGGTTGTTTTTTTAACTAGGTAAACATCTGGGATTCCCTTTGAATTGGGAAGCCTTCAGATGGAGAGCAGACCTGGCCAGCACATTGGTGTTAGCAAGCCCATTGTTTTGGTTTTGTGTTACCTGTAGAGCAGCAAAGAGACACACCCACATTTCCAAAAGAAGAACAACTTTGAATTTCCCATGCTGAGGTATCCACATTGATTCTGACAGCTTTCCCTAGCACCTGGAGCAGTGGAAGTAAATAGTTCCTTGTTTCACTGACACAGGAGAAAAATCAGTATCACCATGCAGATCGGATCTATTTTCCTTTTGATTAAACGATATTGCATCCACAAAAGTCATTAGAGTTCCAAATACTTTGCAATTAATCATGAAGAGAGTAAATGAATCATTGATTTAACATTAAGAGAGCTTTTTTTTTTTTTTGGCAATGTATTCTCCTGACAACTTGCATTACCAGTAACTATTCAATAAAGAATAAAATCATACATTTGGTCTGGTTT
Organism: Neodrepanis coruscans; assembly: GCA_013400695.1. NCBI lineage: Eukaryota > Metazoa > Chordata > Aves > Passeriformes > Philepittidae > Neodrepanis > Neodrepanis coruscans. Next base: position 25,789 of record VYZS01021952.1, read on the forward strand.
AAAATGGGCCTCAAACTTCATAAATATCAATACAGATACAGCTAAACAAATCATCTTGTAGATGTGAGCTCTAGCTGGGAATACATCTAACTATAAAGACTGTCAATTGAAAACAGTGAGGGATATAGGGGTTTGATTTGTCTGGTGATACAGTTTGGGCAGTTGCAAGTATATTTACATGGTTTAGGGATAGTCCTTTGGTGACAATGGGGATTCAGGGAGGTGGCAGATACGTGATGTACCGTAAAGGACGTACTCACTTCTTGTAGTGGGGGTTCATGCCTGGAAAAGGCATGTGTACATGTGAAGGTTATGAACTTAAACACCCAAAAATTAGGAAATCTGCTCAGTTCTCTGTCACTGACCTACAGGTTTTGTGTGTCAGACAGTGTGACTGGTGGATAAAGGTCTTTCTGCCTTGGGGAATTTGGCATTTGTTACGTTGAACCAAATGTGAGAAGGCTCCAGCAGGTGAGGGGGAAGAGGGGTCTGAGCCTCCCACTCCATGCTCTGCATCTGCCATGTTCAGCAGTTGTGACCACACACAGCTGGATCATCTTGCTGATATGGAAGAAAATGTCATTTTTATTTTGGTAAGTTACTTTTCTAGTAGCTCAGTGAGATGGATCCATGTGCTGCACAGTTGCACAACCTGAGGCAAGGGAGGTTGCCAGAGCACATGGCAGGAGCAGGAGAGAAGGGAGAACAGGACCACTTTTTCAACAAGAACCCACAGCCAGACTGGATGCACTGAAATCCAAAGCCATAGGTGGCCTTTTCTACTGTAACATGGGCTCTCTACCCCAGCCAATTCCCCATCCTCAAATTACTGAAACATTGTTGCACAGAGATTTTCACTCATCTGTGAAATACCATCTTTGGCCACTGGTGCACAGAGGGTTGTGCCTGTACAGGTGCCTGTGCCACCCGAGAGGGCTCTGCACAGGGAACCAGGCTGTTGATCCAGGGTTGGCTCATTTCCTTCCTTCCTTTTTCTTGCAAACCAGGTATCACATATAATCACTGGATAAGATAAAGAAGCAGATCAGAGAAAATACTAGAAGTGACAGAACAGGCACCCTCAGTTTAAGGAAAAAAGACTGAATATTTGGTCATCTAATGTGTATTTAGAACACAGAAAGGCTAGGAATTTACCCAGTGTAAGGAAAAAATGCATTAGTCTAAAATGTGCTCTACTAAGATCCTGTAACTTTTATCACATGAATATTCACCACTGAAGTGAATGATACTGCTTTTAAAGTTAGGTATTTGATAGGTACCTTGCTCAATCAGAGCCCCTCGTATCAACTTCTCTTAATGACTGTTGCTTGGATTTGGTAATTGAAAGTTTTTATGGGGCACCAAGGTTCATCTTTCTTTTCTCTCCTCCCCAAAGTGCCATAATAACTTCAAGGTTTCTTTGTACTTTGTTTTATGTTTTTGTCAGCTCTATTGGTCCTTGAGCTTAAAAATGTTCTCCATGCCTATAACTCATTAGTGGTGGAGGGAAGCTTTTGATACTTTTCATGTCCCACTATCACCTACAGGTGAAATAAAATGTCAGGCTTATAAAAATATAAAAGATGGTAAAATATGTATATATCCATAAATCTATTTAAGCAGAATCAGTGATGGATGAGTGCGTTTACATTTTAGATTCGTATTTCTTCTAACTTAGTGGAAGAGGACTCCCATAATTCACTGGAGAGTCTCATTCTTGTGAATTATTGTCTTCATCATTTAAGGAATATTTCATCTCCAGAAGATGATCTCCAGCCACTGTAACCTGTATTTGGCTTTCAGCTATATTTCTTTATCTTCCTTAATGTATATGATCTTGTGCACTTCAGTGTGGAAAATTGGAGTCCCTGCTTTCTGGTTCCTGGAACTTGTTTATTCAAGAGTTCTATTTAAGTGAACACAGTGCAGCACCATGACAAGCTCCTATTTTTTTCCTCTTCCTTGTGATCATCACTTGTTTACTTCACCAGCAGCAGTGTGTGCACCTTGCACAAGGAGTGACCTGGCAGTGCCTCAAGCAGAATAATGTGCTAAAAAGGAAGTCTTTAGTATGCCTGAGTGTCCAGTCATTAAACTGGTGACAAATGGCTTGGTCTTACAGGTAAAATGTGGGGCCTGGTGCCAGGATGACAGCTGAATTCCTGACCTTGGGAATGTTGTGTGACCTCACAAAGAGGAGAGTGATGTCTCCCACCCTTTGCCTGTTTGCAGAGGAACTGCAGGCACTGTGTGGTTACATCTGCTCTTCAGCCACAAGGACACTGAGCTTAGCTGAGCTTCTCAGTGCTGGGCAAAGTACATGCTGGGGGACCAGATGAGAGAGGATCCACAAGCTTTGTAATGCTGATATTTAATATTTTGTTCGTTATTTAAAAATGCAGTAGGACTGGTAAATGCTGCAGTTGGCAGGAAAGGGCTTCAAGGAGCAGTGCTGTGGAGGTGAGGAGAGGCATTGGGACAGGACAGGGCAGCATCTGGTACAGGGCACCACAAAGGAGGGGGTCCTCAAGCTGGCCTGGAGCATGTGATTCCCAATTTAAATCCTCCTGGGAAGAAGTCCTGTGCTCTAAGGTCATGTCTTCTGTTCCTTGCTGCAGAAAATGAGGATAATAATACTTGAGCTATCTTCTCCAAGTGTTGCTTAATATTTGAATACTGCTTTGATCCCACCGAGTGCTGAGGATTATTGCTTTGTATAATCCTTATAATTCTATTATTCCATGAGTGAAGTGATTCACATAAAATTGGAAGCATCTTTTATGCTGACCCAGAGCCAAAGTAGAACTGAAATTTTGTATCTCTAGGTAGTGGAAGAAATTAAGCTCAGCCACAGAAAACTGTTTTTTCTGAGTTATATGAAGTCTGTGAGAGTCCTTCTTTATGCCAGTAGGTTTTGGGTGGGAGCAGTAGGGACAGGTAAGGAAGAAAACATGAATAAAAAATCACCAAGATACTACTTCCAGTTCTCCACATGGTGTTCACTATGCCCGGATCTCTTTAAAGCTTCTTGTTATTTTTCATATTTGACAATCTCCATGGACATAGGAAAGGAATAGGGTAATTTCCACAAATTACTGATGCTATTCTCTGAGCTACACATCACATCTCAAGTCTGAGTCAGCTCAGAAAATTTCACCTCTGCCACATGGCTGGGAATATGGGCCATAGGCTAGGAAGGTCTAGCTGGGAAGTTTTCATTTTGGTTCTTTCCCTGCACTTCTCTTTTTTTTTTTTTTACCAAATGTGCCTCTGAAACTTCTCAGCAATGTTTGTTTCTGATGAGCAGTGGGAGCCATTGGAGATGGGTTAGTGGGCCAAGAAAGGATATTTCAAATGGATGATAGATGAACACCATTACAAAGCTATTACCATCACACAGTGTTAGCTTAAATACCTTGAGGATATGCGTGGGTTTGCTAGTGAAGAAATGACTGTGTGAGTAGAAGACATTAGCAGAGGACTGATTATGCTGAAGGCAGTGTGCCAGGCTGTGTGAGGGGGAAGCAGGGAAGTGAGGTCCCAGGAAATCACAGCACTCTGCGACACAGCCTCATCATTTGTGGGGGATGTCAACAGTACTGTGTCTTCTTTCAGCCCTGATTTCTGATTGCTAATCAACTACTGTGGCTGAGATTTTATTATTGCTTAAGAGAGTGCCGCAGGGTCATGTAAAAATGTGATCATCTATTTGTATCCCATGTGGCAGGGAGTGTGTGGAATGTCCTGAATTCTAAGGGTGGTCCTGGCAGAGACCAGGATGGAAGTTGATGTGAGGTCCTTCTTCCCTCGTGCCTGACTGAAATCTGTGAAGTGCTTTTTAGAAATGATAAGCACCTTGTTGGGATGGAGCCATGGGCAGCAACAAGGGTCAGGCAACAAGCACTGTTCCTGCCTCCAATGGCTGCCTCCAAATGCAAAGGAAGATATTTCCAGGCTAGCTGGCTTCTTGCTCTGCCATCCACATACTGCCTGCCATCCCACAACCCTCAGTGCCCCTGAGTAATAACACAATGTTTTGCTTCTTAGTAAATATCTTTTAAACTGATGAATTCAAAAAGCACTTTAGATGACATTTAAAATTTAGAACCAGATGAGTGAGCTGTGAATAATGAATCTAGCCCAGTAGATGGATGGCATGTTACTGTGCAATTCTCCCCCTCTCAGTCATTGTCAGTTGAAGCATTTTTCTCTTCCACCTGGTTTCCCTCCTCTCTTCCTTTCCTCATCCCCAGAATACACAAGGCCTATTCAGAAATGCCTAATTATGAAGAGCATGTGCACACAGAAACTTTCAAACCAATCAAGCCTAATCACAGATCTGTTTTTGTCCTTCTCTTCAACCCTCACCTTCAAGGTAACCCTCAAGGGTTGGTTATTTATGATGCCAATCTTTAAACTGGAGCTTTCTCTGCCCACCATCCCATCCTCACATGTAACTCTGCCAGCAGGGTCTCCCAGGTGCACACTGGGACAACACAACATCCTTGTCCCTGCCTTGGACACTCTTGGTCACACAGTGGGGGACAATGAACAGGCAGCCCCCCCTCATCCCACAGCCTGTTAGGCCAAATTAGAGGTGCCACTTTCAGTACCAAGCAGTAGCTAATGTTTTGGGCTGCACAGGGTTGCTGTGGCCAGGGGGCAGCCCAACTGGACAGGTGGTGGCTAGAGTGTACCTGTCCCAGCCTTCAGGGATGACACACTTTGGCTATGGCAGCTGTCCCCTGGCCTGCCAGACCCACAGCTTTTGGCTGACACTGCATCAAGGTGTTTATTCCTGAGTGGCCCCTCCTCAGTCCTTTGCCTGGTTTAACCATTTTCCTTGCTCAGACCTTCAACTCCCACAGGCAGGGCAGGCACTCCTCAGTGTCCCTTCCAGCACCCTGTGGTGGCTTCACACCACAGCAGACAACATTCAGCTGTACCTGAACCTCAATCCATTCACACCTTGTAAACTTGAGCAAATAAATTAGTCTCTGCAGAGTTACAGGAAGAGCAATAAAGCTTATTTTTTATGACAGGGAGAAAAATAATTTGGTAAGCTACACCCTGCTTGCAGTGTGGAGGTATTCAACTGTGACTACACCTTGCAGCTGTAACTGAGGTGGCCAGAGAGAGAGGTTTCCCCTTGAGTATAATATAGCTGATCTGACATAGAGTGGTGATCCAGTCCAGGGTGACAGGAGTAGGGGCTGCAACTGATTGGAAATGTCTCAGTAAAGGTGAGGGAGAGGAAGTGTTGCAAGCCCTGGGATTGTTCCACATTAAAGTATGGGTTTTTTTCTTTCTAAATGAAAATTGGGGCAACAGCTGGGAATTTTAAGTTGGGCAATGGCTTAGTGGTAGGTATTGGATTGCTAATGAGCTGTGAACTTGACTGAACACAATATATTGATTAAGGCAGTATTTTCCTAATTTTGTTCTTAAGATTTATATACCCTTTCTTAAACTTAAGAAAATGTATTGCTGGAGATGTGTTTAGGTCTCAGGGTAGCCACAGCTTTCTACTGGTCAACTCACTTTGTACTCAAACTCAGTAAAAATTCCTTCCATGGTGCAGTTGGGTGTAAAAAGTAAACTGGTGTTGTGAGTGGGAAGAGCCTTGGGTCTGGAACTATACACTGGGTTTACATTCAAATAAATCAGTATTCTGTGCACATATCCCAGAGCAGCACAGAACTGAAATAAAGTTTATTGCCGTGGCACTGACATAGGATGGGCAGAGCTTGTATGTCCCAAACCTTGCAGGCTGCAAATAGCAGGTGTAAGAGGGGTGACTGTGGTTACCAGTGCCTTTGCTGGTGTCAGAGCACCACATGGGAACTGCATTGTGTTCCAGCACTAATTGCTAAAGCCTCAGAAGTATAAATAAATAACTGGTTTCCAATGGCTAAATAAGCTGTTCTGCTGAATTGGTCTGAACCAATAATGTCACGAGAGCACACAGGCCCATGTGCTACAGTCCTTGGATCTGTGCTGCTCTGTGCAATCAGAAAGCCTTTGTATGATTCTTTTATTCTGTGCTACAAATGCTCAGAGTAACAGTCTCCTAGTGTTAACATAGTATTTTTACTTTGAATCCTGTCTAAAAAATGAAAAAAGGAGGAAAGACAGACATTAAGCAAAGATCATTTCCAGAGTACTAATTTAGCTCTGAGGCTACAGTTCTTTTAGACAAATTGACTCCTTTTTGCAGTTCTCTTGGGTTTTGAGGTTTGGGGTTTTTTTATTTTTAATTATTTCAGTACTATTTTTCCCTTCCTTCCCTCCTCTCAAAGATGCTTCTTCCTTGTCTTTAAAGCCTTCCCTAACTCCTTACCTCAGAGCTCAAAAGAGGAAGAGGGGGCAGGGGGAATAATCAATGTCTGTATATGCTCAGAATGTGTGATCTCATGGAATGGACACTGTCCATGTTGGAAAAGGTGCTGAGAATGTGACTTTTGTGTTTGAGAGAGTGATCAGAACAGCCCTGAAGATTTTACTTAATTTAAGCAATTGCTTAACAGCTTTGTTAGCTTACTTACAGCCTATGTTATGTCAGGGCCTAACACTCACGTCTGGATAAGGTGTTTTGAAGTATTAGTTGTTTTATTTTACAGTTGTTTGGTTTTTTTCTTTTCACTTGGAAAGCATTCACAACAAAATGCTTTATTGTGTCATCAAATGTTTTGAGAACATGATAATAAAAGAACTTGCAGGAATTGAATTATTAAGGAAGAAATTGCTTGTATTGTTTTACTCTATGTATATGCAAAAAGTTTTATTGTGACATGACTTCTCTCCCCACAATTCCTGGCAGCAAGTAGAAAGCGAATTTCTGGCAGATGGTATGGAGGCAGTTCTGACTCTGTGTTATGGAGGTGACGGCACAGGTGTGGGGCTGTAAGACAGAAGGGCTCACTGATAAAAGCCAGTGTATTGCAAATTGCAGCTAGGAACCAGGAACTGACTCTTTCTTGGGCTGTTACTGATGCTGGAATTACTAAAACAGTTTTGGAGCATATTCTGTTGCTGACAGGTGTGCAACAGCAGTATGGCTTCTAATCCACGTGAATAATGGACATGGGAATCTTTCCTGAAACCTTCCAGGAGTAAAACTGTGATCATAAAGAAAGTTTTCTTTTATTAACTTTCCTTCCCTGGGAGTTACTCTGGGATTCTGTTACGCTGTGATTAACATAATGTGAACTGTTGGAAAGCTGCTGAGTAACTCAGGTGTGTAGTTTGCCAAACCCAGGTTGGACCAACTTAAACTTCCTGTTCTCTGAGGGAATGAGAGGCTGATCTGGGCCTCACAGTGAGAGCTGCTGCAAGCAGAGAATTCGTGCTGTGCAGTTTTGTAGAACTGATCCTGTGAATCATTTTCTACATCACTTATTTCACAGGAGAGCTTGCAGTGTCTGAACTTGGGCTGAATATACAGGGCTGTTCTGGACATGCCTGAATTTTCCCAGGGTGTTCATCTGCATGCAGCCCTGGGTGATGATTTAAATGTCATGTGGCAAATGTAATGGAGGGTATAAATCTTCATCTTGCTTCTCATCCAAACCATAAAAACTAGATAATCTGGCTCATCCTATAGCTCCTGCTAAAATGAATCATATGTATGGATGTGTGTATGTACTTATACACGGGTTATTACCGAAAGTCCTGCTGTTAATAGGTTCAACAAAATCCTTTCTTAGGGAAGAAAGCCAAACAGCTTTGCTCTCTCATCATTCCTACAGAGGTAGCCACTGGGTCCCAGCAGGGGTGTTAGCATCAACCAATCTGTGTTTTGTGAGGCACCAGGAAGCACAGCTTTCTGGGCCAGTACTTCAGGAAAACATATGGCAGTGTCTGCTGCTCATGAAAGATGGTGCCATAGTCAAGCACTGGATCAGGATTTTCCCACTGCACAGACTGAGAGGAATTTGTTTTTCCCCACACCACTGGAATCTAGTGCAAAGCTGTTTTGCATTTTCTACAGTAGCCCAAGTAGAAACTTGTTTGCAGCAAACCTGTGCAGGATCTGCACATCTGCACTCCTGAGTGTCACCTTGGAAGGTTTGAGGCTAACAATGCCCAAGTCCACTAGCCAGCCTCATGGTAAGTGAGTATCTTACATAAGGAAACAACTAAACACTGCCTTCTACGGTAAGCTGTATTTTAATTTCAGTGTTTTAACACACGTTGTTAGATGGCATTACTGTAGGGTGAGCACTGTTGTTCCTGATATCTTGCTAGGATGAGGAATGGGCTAGTGCTGGGGGGAAAGGACATTTATCACTGCCTTTACTGTTCAAAATGATGTTGAAATTCATTTTAGTCTGCCACCCTGAAGGTTGGACGTTGCTGCTGTTGTGCTGTCCTCATTGAGATTGTTTACAACTCAGTGTCAAAATAGAGTAGCTGCAAGTGGGCCTCTAGGCTTGTGGCATAAGGTTAAAAGTATATTAATTTAATCTGTAACACAGTCATATTCTGACAGCTCTGCTTAACAGGATAAATAGCTTCGTCTTATGAGAATCTTTTAATTGTCTTCTTTTGCTAAAGAATTCTGAGGACAGAGCATTCTGACTTCTTTGAGATGCTCAGCAGTTTTGGCATGAGGTAACTCATGCAAGATCTTTACCTTTAAGCTCCTTCCACAGTGCTATCTGGTCTTTTCTGTCATTTGGGACCCAGGAGTAGAGAAAATTTCCCTTCAGCGTAGAATGACTTTGTTATGCAAAGAAATATTCTTTTCTTCCTTTAATTTCAAGTGATGTTTGTGTTTTTCCAATCTATAACCAAAGTATTAGCCCAGTGTCAGCTATAGGTGGGATTATAAGCAGAAATTGCCAAAGCATATAAAAGCAAGGATATTCACACAGTCAGATGGTGCATGGGGATTCTTTTCATTAAAGTACTGTATTAGTAGCTTCCATTATGTTGCTCTCCTGCAGTGAAGCATTCTGGATCAGAAGAGACCTGCTATTTCACATGTGCTCCAGCTGTTCCCTTCACCCACCACAGTCAAACTTAGTATTTTCTTATTTTTAATGAATTACATGTGTGGAAATAAAAAAAAAAGACAAACCAAAAAAAAAGCTCACCAGACTAGCAGAGTGAGATTATTAGATTGTTTCCAGCATGAAGAAGCTGGGTGAGATCATACAAGGGCCAAAGAAAATTTTTACCAAACGTGTGAAATGCAGTGCTGAGACTGACTCCTGTCCTTGACCACTTTTCCTGACAGACCAACACCAGGATGGCTGTCTTTGTCTCTGGTGCTTTTGTTTCTGAGAGCACTCATGATTTCTGCCCCATTTTCTAGTCTCTTTTTATTCTTGCTCTTCTGTGTTCTGGGCTCTCTGTTATTCTGCTTTGATTTTGGTTTTACTGTCCTTCAGGGATGTTTCCCATCTCCTTATGTCTTATCTTAACCTACATATGGTTCAGAGCTCTCACTGATGGCCCCAGGATGCCTGGTTGTGGCTTTGATGCATGTCATAGTCCAGGAAACTGAAATCCCAACACAAATCAGCACACAACCTGACACAACTCCTACGTTTGCCATGCAGTGATGTCAAAGCCATAATGAAAACATGTCCCCTCATAAGGACTGGTCCAAGCCCCCACCATGACAGCACAGGTACTGTGTGTTCTCTGCCTGCTGCACCACCAGCAGGGGCTTGCAGAGCAAGACTCCTGTTTGCTTTGAAAGCCTGCTCCATCTTACAAAGAACTGGCCTAACCATGGCTGCAGACCCAAACACCAAGCTGCTCCTTGTGTTTCACATGCCTTGCAAGTTTGAATAGTTGCACAGCAATTTGCAGAAATCTTGCTGACAATAACATGACCAGTGGCTGGCCTCTGCACAGCAACAGCCCAACTCTGGGCACACAACCAACACAGCACATAAGCTTCTGTTTCTCTCTTTATTTGAAGCACAAAGGTGGTTCAAATAATCTTCAGGAAAAAAAGGATTCAGAACCTCCATATCAAAGTCATACCCAGAGGTCATGAAGAACACAGAACAAACAAGATCCGCCTTGTAGCAGGGCTGAGGGAAGGGAGTGGGTGCTGTTGTTTGTTCTGCTCCTGGAATGGAGCAGGGCCTGGGAAAGTGGCCCTGAGCTGGTATAGGTTAAGCAGAGTGGCATTTTAAGGTCCCTACTCTCTAGCTATACCTAATCAGCTTTTACAACATCAGTTGCTTCTGTACTGCTTCAATCCCTGCTGTGAGGGAGTAATCCAGGCCCTGCAGTATCTTTTGGAAAGGAGGATGGGTTGAAGCTCTAGAGGTTTGATAGCAGACCACCAGTACTTAAAATCTGAGACCTCTGAATAGTCTGGAGGCCTTTATAGCAGTGCTGAATTACCACTGTTCTAAAATATTGTCAGAATGTGTTACTTGTCTCTGGAAGCCACTTGTTTTCATTTACTGCACAAAATGAAACAGGCCCAGGGTTACAAACAGCTCAGTCTGTGCTGGGGCTGTAATTCTGCTGCACTGGGAAATGCCATTGGCACTTCCAAGTGCCACTGTCTCTGGTGGGACACAGCAACTCAAGCAGCTTCTCCAGCCTGGTGGCACAGCATAGGTGCTTGTTTTGCCCATTTTTAGGAGCTCTCTAAACACAGACAGAGCTCTGTGAAGATGGCCAAATCCTCAAACAGGTTGCCCAGAGAGCTTGTAGAGTCTCCATCCTCAGATATTCAAAACTTGACTGGCCACAGTCCTAAGGAACCTGCTCTATTTGACCCTGCTTTGAGCAGGGTATGGGCCCAGAGGTACCTTCCAACCTCAGCTGTTTGGTGTGCCCTGAAAAGACACAATAGCTGGAGCACTGTCTTTGACACAACAACAGAACTCCATCCTCTTCTCTTATTCCTAGAGGCCTATCAGCAATTTGACTTAGAAATCTGCATTTTCTGGCTTACAAGATCACTCGTGGAGAAGTAGACTCTCATTTCCTGAAATGATAAGAGCCCAACAGATAAGCAGAGGGCAAGAGCTTGCCCAATCTGTTAGTTATACAAGCACATAAATGTAACAGTCACTTTTCTTAGCATCAGGTACTTACTCTGTAATTGGTATCACTTAATGTAGGGCGTTGTTCTCCATTTCCCTTCTCAGTTTTAATGGCTGATGTAATTGCAGTTTTGCAGACTGTGGAAGCATACTGATGCAGTTGCTTCTGTGCAAAGTAAAGGACTTGGAGCTGTTGATGATATGGTGGTGTAAGACTCAGATATCACAGAAATGGAACCAAACTGTGGATGCAAATGACTGATTTAGTATTATGAAGGGAACAAATACTAAGACAATCCTAGAGAAAGAAATTCACAGTGCTTAAAAACACATAATAACATTTTTCTGCATGAATTACAGGGTTTTTTTCAGATACAGAAATTGATGCAGTATTAACCCAAATACCTGAATTTTCATATGGGATTGGTAGAAAGTTCTACTGTAAAGGGAACCTTCCAGCCTAATTGGATGCAGAAAAGTTTCAAACTATTCAATATGTTTGGTAAATTCACAGGTGCTATAAGATGCACATGTCAGGTGCTTGAGCCAGCACTTGAGCTGCAGTTGTAGAGCTTGTGGGCAGTACCTGGTCTCACTGAATATGTTCAGCTGTGTCATAACTGACTCAGACAGGTACTCCCCCAAGCTCTGGGGCTGCTCCCGTCTCTGGTTTATTCAGGATGGAAAATGAGCTATTTTACACAAATAGCAATCTGATCAATACTGACCCTGCTAGGGGATTAAAATTGCTCTCTCTTCTGAGGTACTGGCTGTAGTTCCTGGCAGGCTGCAGGGTTCTGCTGTTTCACACAGGGGTCCACCATGTCACATGCAGTCAGCCTTGGCAGGTCACTTGCTTGGTGATTGTCAGTATAAATGAGATGAGCACAGACTCTCCCTTAAGCTATGTTCAGGCTTGCACCTGATGCACCGAGGCCACTGCTTAATTAGAAGAATGTGATAGAAAAGGAGATGTAGGATGGAAATGAAGGTTTTCATTCAACCTCGCTTTAGGAATTAATCAAACTCCAATGTTACTTTTTGGTTTTATCACATCCTGTGAGAACCCCTGCCTGCCACCTGGCCCACTGCACAGACATGAGCAGAGTTAAAGGTGGTGCACCAGACGTGATAGTGAGGGAGAGAAGTGATGCCTGTGGAGTTGCCACTTGGTGTTACAGCTATCCCCTTAACCTGTGAGCCAAAAGCCTGCTGGAGAGTGGGAATGTAGGTTTACCTGGGGAGTGAGGACCATCTCTGGAACACCTGTGTGTCTTAGTAATGCTGGCAGAAGGGGTTTTCCACCCAGAAGTGCTCATTAAAATCTCATCTTTGCCTACTTTGTCCTGGAGAGTGCTGTTTCCAGTTTTGGAGTGTGTGAAGAGGAACGAAATAGCTCCATACATTGTAAATGCTCAACATAAGAGTGAAAGCTCTCATGCTTGGAAATGCAGGTGAGGTCCTCATGAGAACTGACCTTTGAAAGCTTTCCACAAAAAAAGAGCAGGGATTAGCTCTGTCTGAATATTAACTTGGTCAGTTTTGGTGGTCAGTTTTGGTAAACAAAGTTTGCTTTCATTTGCAGTGAGATCCCAACCAAAATGCTCTCACAACTGCTTATACCAGTGGTATTTAGGACCTCACAATCTGTTCAGTGCAGAGACAGGACACTTCCCTTCCCTGGAATTGCTTCACCATGTCTCATTAACTCAGGCTTACTGGGATTTGATCAAAACCATGATGTTCCCTCCCTACCCACAGTGCCTTCCTGTCTTTGACAGAAACAATCCACCACAGCTCTGAGCTTCTCATTTTCCCCATGTGCCACTAAAATACAGTGCAATGTGCTGCAACATCTGTGGGTGATTCTCTGCAAAACACTAAATTGGGGTCACTTCTGAAGCATTTGGTAATACTTCTGTTGAAAGGTTAAGCAGACTGGTTTGTTTACAGCACAGTCATTTCCTTTACTTAAAATGCATTTTTGGGAGCCTTCATTAGCTGTAAAACCAGGGTGCAGGCTGGCATGTGGATTCATTAGCATTCTGCTCTTTGCACTGGTGCAGCTTTTGGCCTCCTTTGTACCATGTATTGGCAAATCCAGCATTTTGGAAGGTTCCCCCACAAGGGACAAATATATTCTTGAGAGCTTTGTGCTTTACAAAACTGTTGGCCTGTCCAACAACACAAGCGCTTGAAGATGCACAATACACACCATTCAAGTCAATAAAGTTATTTCCATGCCTGCAATTTACCACAGCTCTGACAGAACTGGAATAATGGAAAGATTTCCAGATTTCTTTTTTATGGTGAGGACAAAGCACCCAAATGTTCTGCTGAATTGACATATGCCCATCCCATAAATTAGTTGTGTTATGCATGGGTTGAATTCAAGTGAGGTTTTCTACTACAATTACATAAGGGAAGCACATCCCAGCCTGACTGAGCATAGGTGTGCAGCTTTAATCGCAATTAGTTCCACTGGTAGGTTATCTGAACAGCTGCCAGAGATATTGATCAGGACAAAAGCTGTTTTGGAGTAGTGACATCTGAAACAATTGGGTTTAAAACAGTCAGAAATGTAGCTATTGATTGACTGAAGGGGATTCTTCTGGTCTTGTACGTGTACAATTTTGCTTTCTTAACTCAGCAGGATGCTGTGGTGTGAACTTTGAGAATAATCTTCGAAGAAAGCTTTAGGGAAAAAAAAATGCAGCAAAAGGTGATTGAACACCTTTCAGAGAAAATTATGGAGAAGTATAGGAAGGCAGTGTTCTTTTCCTGATTATTTCTCAGCCATCCAAATCTGAGATTGAAAACATTACCTAGATGTAATGAGAAAGATATAACAAGAGCCATTGTTCAGAATTTGTCTGTAAAGTCCATGTGTGCATCACTCTTCTGGAAATAGGAACTTTCCTAGAACTGAGAGATGGTTAAATCACATTTTGCAAACTGAGAAACACAGAAATTGAATGTGGTTTGTGGTGCTCAGCAGCTGACTGGGAAATCAGTACAAGCATTTGTTCTAGATCTAGGCAAAAAGTCCCATGCTGGCAGAAGGGATTCTTCCTGGAAGTGTTTTCTTCAGGCCCCTGATTCTCTTCCTGCATGTGCAAGTTCAGTGTGATGCCATGTGCCACTCCATGAAATTATAGTGAACTCGCACATCAGGAGAAATTTCAGGTAGTGAAATGGTAACTTTTTCAGGTGTATTTTTCGGGGAAGTTAGTGTCTCTCTCTTCCCCTTTTTTGTCAGACAGCCATTGCATAAGCAAATAAAATTAAAGTACTGTAAAGTCTGTAAAGACTCAGATTCCAGACATTAAATTCATGTACTCAGAGTCCATCTGTTATCATGCATGGTCTGATGTGCAGGATGCAGTTGCCATCTCCATCTGCTGAGCCAGGCAGTGGTTTGAAAGATGGCAACATACGTGAAGTGTTCATGATGCTTCTGTTGCTGTGAATTGAAGATAGACAGTTTCTAAATTGATCCTTCCTGTCTATGTAGCTCAAATGAGCTCGAAACAGAGAAAATGAAATTTAACATTTCCTTTTGAAAATCTCTGTCCAAAGAAAATTGTGTTTCTATTCTTTTCCTTCCGCCCCTTTGGAATAATGCTGAGTCTTTGTTGGCTCTATCTGCCTGCATCAGGAGGAGGTTGTGTGCGATGGGCCTTCCTGGAGCTTGGGGTTCTGGGTTTGCTGAATGTGTTGCAAGGTGGTGGAGCTGAATCTGCTTTGGATAAGGAAGGGTTAAAATCTTTTCTGCCCTCATGTCCTGTGCGTGTAAAGAAATACGATGCTGTTCTTGAATTGCTAGCCCTTGCCCTCTGTATTCCAGGCTGTTTCTCATTTAAACACTATTAACGGTTGTTGTTTATGATGATATCAAAGGTCTCTGAAAATGTCAACCCAGACTGATATCCCTGTGTCCTCAGTGCACATACAGAGCAGAACAGCTCACAGCTTTTCATGAACTTGTCTGTTCCTTTCGCATCACCGTCTCTCTTGGGACTGGGAGAAGTGAGATGTGACAATGTAAAGTGGCTCCTCCCGACATCACACAAACTGCCTGTGACAGAGCTGGGAAAACTGACCCAGGACATCCTAGTCCCAGCCCAGGGCTCCCAGCCCATCCTTCTGCGTTGAAGGCCGGGAAACGCCAGACCCAGAGCCCTGCTGAATATCAGCAGCTCTCGTTCATCTCCTGCGCTCTCCAGGAGCCTCTGCCAGGCCGAGCCAGCCGTGCCAGTCTCCTCCTGGCACTGCAGGAACACTCCTGGAACACTCCCAGGGGCTGTTTTTGGGGCTCTGACCCTGGTGCCTGCACGGGGGTCAGACCTGGGTCATGCAAAGCCAGATCATCTGCTGGCCTGGCAGAACAGGCAGGAGAGAGCCGAAATACCCCTTCGCTCCAGCAGCAGAAAAATCCCGTGACTTTATCATAAACAGCTCTTCAGCTGAAGCAGCGAGGGATTTGAGCATGGAAATTTGGCACGGAAATGGCCTTTCATTACACTCTTGTCTCTGAGCATTCCCATGAAAAACTGCTTTTGATCAGCAGCAGGCTGGGAAGGCACAGCCCCGCGGGGGCTGCAGCCCTGCGGGGCCCGGCTGTCCGTGGGTCTGGGCTGTGGTTGCCCCGGGCTGTGGTTTGCGGGGCAGGAGAGCCCAGTGCTCCCGGGGGCTGGGACCGAGCGGGGCCGGGGCCGGGGCCGGGGCCGGGGCCGCCTCACGCCGCCATCGCCGGGGCCACGGCGCCATCTACGGGCGGCGGCGGCGCCGGGCCGGGCGGGAGGGTTGCAGAACCGCAGAACTGAGCAGGTGGGAAGAGATCTCCGAAATCGAGTCCAACCTGTGACCCAACACCAACTTGTGAATTAGACCATGACACTGAGTGCCACGGCCAGTCTTTTCTTAAACACCTCCAGGGACGGTGACTCCACCACCTCGCTGGGCAACCTATTCCAATGTCTAATCACACTTTCTATGAATTGTTTCTTCCGAAGGTCCAGCCTAAAACTCCCCTGGAGCAATTTGAGACTATGTCCTCTGTCCTGTTGCCTGGGAGAAGAGGCTGATCCCCATCTGGCTACACCCTCCTGTCAGGGAGTTGTAGAGAGTGATAAGGTCCCCCCAGAGCCTCCTTTTCTCCAGGCTAAACACCCTCAGCTCCCTCAGCTGCTCCTCACAGGATTTGTGCTCCAGACCCTTCTTCATGTCCTTTCCCTTCTCTGGACCTGCTCCAATACCTCAGTGTCCTTCCTGAATTGAGGGGCCCAGAACTGGACACAGCACTCGCAGTGTGGCCTCACAGGGGGACAATCCCTGCTCCTGCCCTGGCCCTGCTGGCCACACCAATACTGACACAAGCCAAGTGCCATTGGCCCTGTTGCCCACCTGGGCACACTCTGGCTCGTGTTCAGACACTGTTGTCCAGCACCCCAGCTCCTTTTCCATTGGGCCACTTTCCAGCCACTCTTTCTCCAGCCTGTAGAGCTGCAGGGGCTTGTTGTGGCCAAAGTGCAGGAGCCAGCACTTGCCCTGGTTCGATCTTGCACTCAGTGCATTGACCCATCCTGCCCAGATCCCTCTGCAGAGCCTTCCTGCCCTCCAGCAGATGGACACTTGCACCCAAATTGGTGCTGTCCACATATTTACTAAGGGCAGACGGGATTTGTTACAGGAAATGCCACTGGCCTCGAGGCACAGAAGGCAGCCCTGTCCTGTCAGCCTGGGAGCACCAGGAGGTGCAGTGGTGATGGCAGGAGATGTGATGGGATGGCTGGGACACAGTGCAGCCACTGCTCAGGGTAAGCTCACCTCAGTCCCCCGTGCACCTGCCCCTGAAAAGTTCTGGGAGCTTATAGGGGGTCACTGGGGTAACTCTTTTTTTGACTTTCCCCATTGTACTTCACAAAATGCATAGCTAAGCTTGGTACCTAAAGTATGTGGAAGATTGGGTGGGATCATAGTCTAACATAAACTAACATAGTCAGTTAGTTTAAGCCCAGCATTGTGAGTATGAAACTTTCCCAACCTGCATCTCAAAAATCATCATAAAATGGCTCTTAAACTTGAAATTATTACTGCAGATACACTGGAGTTTTTATTTGCTCTGTGAGCCCTGGAGCCTTTTAGAGATGCCTCAAAAACTCTGAAACCCATGGTGGTGTTCAGTCAATAGGTTGCACTCAGTGATCTCAGAGGTCTTTTCCAGCCTAATTGTTTCTGTGATTCTGAGATGCCCTGTGGCACTCAGGAGGCTCTAAAGCAGTGGATCAGTGTCAGCTGGCTGGGACCAGCTCTGGTTTGTGGTTAGTAACTGCTCACAGCACAGGGCTGGGGAGACACAGAGCGAACAGCAAGTGCTCCACACTCACTGCAATGTGCTGTAGTAGAAACTCAACAGGAGAGAAGGACAAGTAAAGGTATTCTTGGGAATACAACCCAAGTTAATTACTGTGGTTGCATTTAGTGGCCACAAACAGGACAGGGAATGCAGCAGGAGAAAGGAAAGCAACAGCAACAGAGGCAAAGCCTGTTCTCCAAGCTGTTGGTAGTTCAGGAAGGTGTGGATATGCTAAGCCTTGCATGCCAAATCTAGTTCCCTGACTTGTTCTGGTGCAGAATTGCAGTAAAGGCAGGCTCTGGTGGGCAGGGTAAAGTGCACATGCTGTGCTGCTTAGCCTGGTAAATCCATCATATGGAACTGATGACTGACAAAATCAGCACAGTCAACACAGCATGCTGGGGAGAAAAGAGGTGCATACTCCTACATTAGCTGATGGGTTGAAATAGCAGCTTTGTTTTCATTCCTCCCCCAGATTAGTGGCTAAAAAAACCACCACCCCTCACCAGTAAAAACAAAATGTGCATAAAGCAGGGATAATGGTTTACAAAATTTGCTGTGGTCCTTCTGACTAATAGTTTAATTCCCTGCAAATGTGCAAGATCTTCTGCCTTTAGGAGGTAGAGCTAGTTGTGGTCATTTAGAGTCTTTGTCGAAGCAAACTTATTGATTGTACCCAACTGCTCTGAACAAATTCATAAACAGGAAATACCAACACAGCAACCAGTAGCATTTTGCCCAGAGCAACATCTGTGCTCCAAGCAGCTTAGAGTAATACTAAACAGTACAAATCTGCTGATAACACAATGTCGGCTGGTAAATCTGGATCAGTGTTGCACATATCCAAGATTAAGCATTTCTAAATCAAAGCCTTCAACTCCATTAAAAAAGAAATAGGCCTTAATTCTAATCTTGGTATAGTGGTGTTAGTGCAGAGTTACTTTGCTGATTTGAGACATCACATTTATTAAATGGTAACTGAGATGACTGAGGTATGTCAGCCCCAGCTCTAACTCCAACAGCCACAGTTGTCTCAGTCCATTTTTCTGCCAGGTCAAGTCACCCTTGTAATTGCTTAGGAAAGACTGGAGGGGCACAGAATTCTTCATGGCACTGTCTCCTTGCCAAGGAAAGCTCCTGTAAGCTGCCTGCATCCTTGAAAATCATACCTGTCTATGTTGGAAATGTTGGATAAAGGCTAGTAAACATATAAAGACAAAACCATTACTCTTAAATATGAATTTTTATTTCTAAGGTTATTTTGCTATAAATTAATAATGAGAATGAGGACATATAGTAAAAGCAGCAGTAAAGAGAGTGCACAAGAACATGAAAGATCTGGGGGAAACATTTGTTGCATGCTACCCTCCATGACTAACACATATCTGAGTCTTATGATGAGCAGGGAAAGCCACAGACACATCCCAGGAACACAGGTGAGAAATTTCTCCTCTACTCAACTTGCTTGGCTGGTTCCATCACCTCCTGAATCTTCACTGAAGAATAAACAAAACTAAGCCAGTGCTGGATGACGTTCAGGGCAGCTCCATCCAGACACAGCCTGGAATGTGCTCTGGCACTGGGAAAGATGTGTCTTTGCTGGAAGTCAGTGCAGTTGCTCTGTACCAAAACACTTCCCGCTCCCTCCTCTCTCGTCCACAAGCCTTTCCCCACTCCCTGGAAGAGGCTCCCCAAGACCACACAAAAGAAGCCAATAGTTTCACTTGTAACTAAAAATTTGGGAGGGGGCCCTGGTTCACCTCTTCAATGTGGTTAGACTTATCAGGGGCTGAGCATTCCCATACCACTCTCAGGAAGCCTGGCTCTGTCCAGCTGACCATAACTGAGAGCCCAAAAATAACTGCTCATAGTTGAACATGTAGATTTGTAACAAATGTGAGCACTGACACCGAATCCTGAACAGACTGTCACTGCTATACAACATTTATCCTTACCTGGTAGTGCCCACTGCACAGAAACAGTGGTACTGTCCTACCTGGGGACCTCCCACAGCTTTAGGGGGGTCAAGTACTGGGTCCCAGGTAGGGTGCTTGGGTATAACTGGTCATGAATAGCATCATTCAGAAACAAACTATCATTTCAATCTGCTTTGAAAATGATCTTGCCATGCCTGCTGCCTCTGCCCATCACTATGGTATCAAACCTCCACTCCTTTCCTAAGCAACAGGAGGAACAGCCGTGCCTCCCGTCAGGAAGCAAGACTGAGCTTCAACAACCAGTGACTGCAATCCTCCCCTGGTGCTGCTCTGTGCACCAGGACATTGCCATTTCTGTCTCTGCAGTGAGATCAGAAAGGCTACAAGCAGCCACATTTAGACAACTCTGCTCTTGAATTTATGCTCTACCACAGTTTTGTACATTTGCTTTCTGGCTTCTAAATGTCTATGCTACCAAGATAGAAAAGTAGCTCATGATTTTTGTATAAAAGCAGCCTTTTGTTTCCAAGCTGGAACTAGATTCTTTGGCCTTAATTTGTAATGTGTTTTTCCACTGAGAAAGGGTAAGGTTATCTTTTTAATGGAGAACTACTTCAATTTGAACTTTTAAAAAGATCGTTTCTTGCTTTGATTTCTACCCAGGAAAGTTTTGCAATCAACAGTCTTCATTTTATACACTTTACTTGAGGAAACTGGGGACTTAGAGTTATCTCCTGAAAGTGCAAGAGACAAGCTCCCCTGCTTTGATCAACAGCTCTTGAGAAAAAAAACAAAACACCAAAAACCCCAGCTAATTCACTTTATATTATGCCTTCCCAACCATCATGACATTAAAAAAAAATCACATTCATGACATTCAGTTGTTCTATTCTCCCCCACTCCTTACAAGCTAAGAGTCACAGAGGGAGAAGAGGAGATGGATACAACCTGCAGAACTCACTATATTGCAAAGCACAAACCAAACAGCAGCATAGACTTGTAATCAACTTCAAGGTTATCTCAAGGCTTAAAAGGGTGGATGTTTGTCCACCTACATTCCAGACAGTCACCATCCCTTTCTGACCCCAGGGGTACCAGGCCTCTTAAGAGATCTTCAGTGCTTTACTCCAATTTTTTTGGTTTGGACTAGCAATAGGAAACTTGCACCTTAGTCCTCTTTTGCAGCTCTTTTCAGTGCAGCCAACTGGCAGAACATGTGCAGCTTGTGTTACTCTGTGAAAGGACATGCATGTACATTGGTGTACAGCTCTGAGACAAAGCCTCTTGAAAGCAGTTTACATGCCCTGGATTAGGCCCACTCTTGGTAATGCAGCCAAGATCACATCTGTCTGTTTACTTCCAATGATTCCAGTTGGTTAAGTTGGTCCTAAAGTCATGAAAGCTTAGTGCTTCCCCTGGCTGCTACCCAAAACCTTGTCTAAGACCTCTGTTGCTTAAATAAATAAGGTAGAGCCCACAGAGCTTTAGGACAAAATGGAAAAGGTTGAGGCTTATCTAAATTTATATCCAAGTTCTCATCTATTTTTATCTTTCCTGACATACCTGAAACTGTGTGAACCATAAGGAAATGACATACTTCTGAATGAAACCATAAGACTTAACACTAAAACAATCTGAAGACACAAAACTGAAGGTGGAAGTATAAAAATAACTCTAAGAACTCAACTTAGGCACCTTGCCTCTTTCACCTGAGTAAGAAAGCATGTGCATTTCTTCAGATCTTCCCTTCCCCTGCCAAGTACAGCTCAGCATGGATTATAACAGGACAGGAAACAGGTCACATAAAACACAAAACAGCTGCACTCCAGATGGCAGTCCATAGGACAGCAGCCTGCAGGAGCACACTGTGTAAAAGAACTGGGCACACAAAGCCAGCCAGGTTCCTTGGAGTGTTCTCCTCAACAAGTCACGGAGGGGAGAGGAGACCTGCTGAATTTGAGGGGGAGGTGTGCATAGACAATGCTCAGCTATGCTCAAAACTAGTTGTGAATAAGGAACCTGATTCAGCAAACCTTTGTGGCTGAGGCAGACATCCTATCCTAGCCCTGGCAACTGATATCAAACTGTGTGTGCCAGGTCTACCTGTGCTGCTTGTCTCTTCCCTCTTGCCTGCTCCTGCCTGCAGAGGGGCTGGGAGAGATGTCACTAATGAAGCTGTTCGGGTCAGTTCTCCTCCTGCAGACTCTGCAGAACAAGAGCAGCAACAAGCAGAGCCTCAGCAATGGCCTCTTCCTCAGCAATGCAGCTGGTGTAGTGTTCTGAGGAGGCTGCTCCAGGGACAAGGAAGACCACTTGGAAAGCAAAGATCCATTACTGCCATCTGACCAGGGAAGAGTCACTCAGGATCAAGACAGAGGTGGAACAACAGACACTGGTCTTCCTTGCCACTGGTCATGCACATCTCTGGGAGAACAGAAGAACTGAGGAGTGCTGCTGCTTCTTAGTTTGCTTGTATGTTCTCAAATCAATCTCACCTGGATGGTGGGAGAGGCAGGTACAGGACTCCACCTAAGAAAACTCACTACCATCTGCAGGCAGGTCTGAAAACAAAAACATCCTCAAGCATGGCAGACTACCTAATGCCAAGGAGTTTCTGCTGAGCTGTGTGTTTGTCCAGGGAATGTTTAGAAGCCAGCAGTATGCATATACTAATGCAGGGCCTCTGTATATACTAATGCAGGGCCTCTGTAAACCTCTTATTTGGATGAGATCTTAGACCCCCCAAAAATGCCCTTTTTTTCTATGGTGTTCACAGTAACAACCTGTTCCTAAAGCAGGTGACTGCTACCACATGACACTGGTGCTCATATTGATCTGATTAACTCAACATTCAAGAGCAGCACATGCCATCTCCAACCACTTAACTAAAAGGTGCCTTTAAACTCTCATTAAGACAGTTAAGAATCAATTAAGATGTCACTAATGAAAAATAACTATTGCATTTCTTAAAGTTTAACAGTAAACAACATTGCCAGTATATTATTGCACACAATAAAGGGTTTTGGAACTACAGAGATAAGGAACTGGTAATCTAGAAGACCCAGAACAGTGATCCCAGAGCCATCCCAGTTGCTGCTCCAGCAAGCATTCCCAGTGCCAGATCTCCATCGCTGTCACGGTAACGCTCTCGAATGATGACGTGGTTTGCAGGGGGGTGGCCATAAGGTCCTAGGAAATGAGAGATTGTTAAGAGGAGGGAAAAGGAAATTTGTCTCTGAACACCACACACTGCAATTTTCCCCCCAGAAACCAGAAATCTTTGGCAGCTTTTAAGACAGTACACTGTTTGTCAAAAACTATGTACCATTTATTTACTGTACATTTACTGCCTACTGCTTCAATTCAGCCTTCACACCCTCGGCTGATCTGTGGTGCAGTGACAGCTTCATTCTTTTCAGATGAAGATTGCTCTAGTAGCAAGGAATTAACCTAAGACTCAAGAAACCACCAACTGACCCTCGCTCTGTACAGACTTGCACAACCTCCACCTGTCATGTTTTCTGAGTTTGCTCCTACCTGCAAACCAAACATAACAGTATTGCTTTCCCTTCCAGACATTCCAGGAAGATTAAATATTATTGAAAATCCCACAATGGTTTTTGGTAACAGATTCTGAAGTAATCCAACTAATACAAAAAGGTTTTCCCTTACTCTCAAAAATACATGACTGGGAACCTCATGAAGAGGATTATGTCCCTTCAGAGAATGAACAATGGAGCCCAAAGTAGAGAAGTTGGTTGCTGGGGTGAACCTGAACCCTAAGAATTAGTTGATCTTAGTGAAAGGAAAACCTCGAGCCTTGGTTGCTGTTCCCAACCTACAACCAGTATCTTAACACAGTGGACTTGCAAACTGTTCATGAGAGTTACTGTTGGATTCTGCACCATGATCATACTGGTTTCGGAGGCTGGATTTCCAAGGCCTGCTGGAAGCTTTTAAAAACAATTCTTAGGACTCTCAACAAGCTGCTGCTTTTCAGCTGCAGAGAACCAGCAGAGCCCACCTTGCTCTGTGTTCACATACATACGATCTTATCTTAGGACTTCACTTACTTGGCTGAAGAAAACTTCAAAAGCTTTAGGCTGATGTACCTTCCTTGTAATAATAACTGGAAAATGTAAGTGAAATAACCTGACAAACTTCAAATGGAAAACAAGATCTCCCTCAAAACTGAAAAAGGACACAATATTCTTGTTTGCAGAGCCAGATCATAAACAATTAGTAAGTTAAACTTCTCATTTACATTACCCATATTATTTAGTAGTTAAAGAGTTCTGTGTGCTTCAAAGAGAATTTATAAAGTAATTTAACTATGCTGGGATGACACTGGGAAGGTTAAATCACTTAATACCAGTTTCACTGCACTCGTTTTGTTGTGAAAAGGTGAGGGGACTTGACTCCACATTTCTGTCTTTGTATCCCTCTGTTGTGCAGGAGTGGTGGCTGGTAAAGGATGGTGATTAATAGAGTTAAAGCCAGAAAGACTGACTCAGATAGCTCCTGTGGAAAGGTGAAGGATGTGACAGTGATTACCTTGGTATGGATACTGATAGGGAACAGCATAAGCTTGTCCGTTGGAGGCATAGAAGATCTGAGGCCCTGGAGGGGGATATGCACCATTGTACTGATCATAGCCATAGCCATAAACCTGGGGAAATTAAAAATGTCCATTACACAAGTGTTTTTTGCTATGTAGCCAACTCAACACGTTATATTTGCCTTCCTTTCTATTGTAGTCAAAACTTTCACTAAAACATCCAGTCTGTGTTGATTTAGCCTGTCTACTCACTGGAAAGGATTCAAAACAGCTTGAAAAAAAAAAAGTGCCCCTAAGCAGCATTTANAAATTAAAAATGTCCATTACACAAAGTTTTTTTTGCTATGTAGCCAACTCAACACGTTATATTTGCCTTCCTTTCTATTGTAGTCAAAACTTTCACTAAAACATCCAGTCTGTGTTGATTTAGCCTGTCTACTCACTGGAAAGGATTCAAAACAGCTTGAAAAAAAAAAAGTGCCCCTAAGCAGCATTTACTCTCCACCCTTCCTGGACAGTGAATGGCAGTGAAGGGCCTGGATCATCAGGCAGAGGCACAGCAGCCTTATCAGCATCTCATGCCAACAGTGGCTCTCAGGAGAGCTTGGAAATGCAGCAAGGCAGCAGCTGATCCCAAGAAGCTCCAACTAGCACACTGCAAGTAAATATCAGATTTAGGTAAATACTCTGTAGCTGCATGTTTTGGAAGCAATTCTGTTCTTCAAAAAGGGAGGCCCACACAGGAGGCTTCCAGTACCACCTCTAGTTTTTAACAACTAACAATGAACCTACAGTGAAACAAAGCAATACTACTCCAGACTGTCCCTTCACATATTACTGCACATCAGTCAGAACATCCAGAAATCCCCAGTGTATATTGATTTGGCCCCACAGCTGCTCCTTCACTGCAAAAGAATGATGTACCCAGGACCTGGAGTTACTGTGTTGCTCTGACATCTTGGATACAACAAAATCCTTATGTGTTAACAGTGACAGCTCCAGTCATTAAATCCTATTTTTAAAACTCCTGATCTTACATCCTTCCAGTGCCTACACAATGTGAAAGTGTAGTCACAACTCCTTATGACAGAAGCTGTACAGCCAATATCTTTTAAGATTAGCCAAATAAATTCTGCCCTTTAGAGACAGGAGGAAGCTTTATTTTCTAAGTTCACTGAGTAGCCATCCCTTTATACACCTCCCAAACAAATCTGCCTCGTCCCTCTCAAAAGAAATCCAGCTCAAATAAGAGTGACATAGATAGTTAGTGCCTTACTTGATAGTTAGTGCCTTACTCTCTCCTGTTGTAGCAGTTTTAAAGCTGGACATGACAATACAACAGCACTTTGTGTGTACACTCTGAGTACTTGAAGGAGGCTTCTTCTGTAGCCTCAATCATTTAAGTGCTTCTGACTGCACCTCTTACCTCAGGTGATGGTGTGGCATAAGCTGTGTAGGGAGGAGGGGCTGAGGAAATGGCTGTCTCATCGTACATCACATCAGATCCAACATAGCCCTAAACACAAGGAAGAACAGCAGTTATCACCCTCTCCTACCAACAGCCAGCTGGATTAATGACCCCAAAGAAAAATTAATCTGTAGCTATGCTGCATGTTTAAGAAAGCAGTGGGCTGCAAAAACAAAGTACTTGGAAAGCAGACCTGGGAGGATACAAACGCCTGATCAACCACAGGAAGGAGCCATAGAATTTCTCCCTCTGTGTGTGCACACACATGCCTATGTGTACGTATGTGAACATGTGAGCACACTGGCTCCTTTCACCATTTCATAGCCTCAGATGTAGAAACTGCCCTCTCCTTCACCCTGTTTTCAGATAGGAAAATCCTCCCAACTAAGCTGGCTGCTTCCTGGCACCCTAGTGGCTGCCAAGTTCTGCAAGAGCACATAAAGAAAACAGACACAGTAGCCAAAAGTGGCACCCAAGGCAAGGGTAACAACTTATTTGGACCTATCTAGGGGTTCTCAAAGATAATGAAGATTCTTACAGTACCCTTGTATTCTTGCCCCTAATATCCATAATCTACAGTGATGCTCCTAATGCCCCTTCCCAAGAGAAAAAACAACTCCCTTTCTTTAATTCCCAAGTGAATGCTTCAACAGCTCAATAGCCAACGATCTATTGTCTCTTGTACTTGGACTAATGAAAGGCATGTGAGGGTACATTATGGTTATATCCCAGGTCAGACTTGTGGTAGAGATTGTAAGGATTGCTTAAAGCAATCTGTAGCTTAAATATACTGTTAAAATATTAAAATACTATATGAAGTGGTATTTCCATCACCTGAGAATTCTGCTCACATCTTAGCAGTAAATGTGCCCTGCCACAGGGAACTCTGTACAGGCAAATGCACAAGCCTGCAAACATCTGTAAGGGACACAGTTCTCAAAGCTAAGCTCACCCTGCTATTTCAGTCAAGTTAGGAGGCACTGCTGGATGCTTGGGATTTTTGAAAGCTGTGTCAGACACCTGCAGATGGTTTCAAACCCAGTTACCTGCTTAATTCAAATCCTTGTTGGAGACTTTAATAGCTTTGGAAAGTGCTAATTTACAACAGTGTTTGTGCAGAGAGCTACCTGCCCTACTTGGAGTAGAAGGGTCTGCCTTGGCTGACCAAGGGGATGCACTGCCAAGTTCTGAGCCATCCAGCAAGGGCTGACAGCTGTGTCAAAGGCACAAAAACAGCAGCTCCTAATCCCAAAACCACAGTCTCACACATAGGCAAAAAAAAGTCCCTAAAACAGAGCAGACAGACCACAAGTGTTGTGTCCTCTATGTGAGGACAAATCCTTCCCTTCTCATTTAAGGCCACAGGCAGTGGCTGCAGTCAGAGGCAATCGCATGCAGGGTAGTTTTGCCATGACAAGTGTTTGCTTTGGGTATCCACAAATCTGAGTTATATCATCTGACAGATGCCTCAGCACAGTGGCAATGTTAATGTGACCCATCAAAAACTGAAACAAGCTTCCACAAAACCCAGCATTTCCCCTGAAACAGAAACACCTCAGGTTGGTTCAGTCATCTAAGTAAAGCTAGTGCAGGAAAGTACTCTGGATGGGATCTAATGGAAAAACAAATTATCAACACCCAAAAGTGGATGGATGTGGTTGCCCAAGGACTCAGTTCTATGGGCTCCCACAGATTTTGTGATTCCTGATCCTCTCCACAGCTAGCATGCTAATGCACAGGTATTATGTATACATGCATTATGTATGTCCTCCTCAGCATGGCTGCACTCCCCTCCAAGCATCTCTTGCTCCTCCCCCAGTCTCTGCCAAGAAGCATCCCAGGTCTGATGTACCCACATTAACAAACAGCTGCTGTGCAGTACTTGCTTTAGCACTGCACCCACCTGGGAGACCACAAACACCAGAAGTAGAAATGCATTTTTACTGGTTGCAGACTTACTTGTTGCCCACAGCCTCAGTGCCAACTTCCCTTTCAGAGCAGCTTCCCAAACATTCACTTCCATCCAGAGAAATCATTCCCTGAAATCATTTGTTCCACCCAGCAGGTATTTGCCTGGATTTAGCTGCAAGGATGGCATGTGCTTGTGAACCAGAGGATCTTTCTTCTCCCCACCCACAAGCCCTACCATCATGCCCATGACCCTGTTTTTCTCTAGCAGAAAAGGATGGAACATGATTTCAGAAGTAAACTGCTGCATCACACATTACACTGATGTGCTGCTTCTCTATCAGTATGAAGTCTAGGTAGGAGACTCACTGTGTTTGTTCTGGCATCCTGGAGAGCAATTTTCCATGCCCTGCAAAAAAAACCCCACTGGTTAGTGAAACAGTGATAAAAATTAATGACACCTTTTCCTTTAGGACTATGAAACAAACAAGGGTAGCAACAAGTGCAAAGACACTGCATGTGTCAAAGCCTAATGATACACTAACAGGAATGCACAAAAGTGTTACAACGGGACTGAGAGATAATTTCTCTCTTTGCAGAACTGACAAAGATGAGTGGGAAGATAAGAAGCAACGGGTGCAGTTTTGAAGGTCCTCACTGCAAGCACAACAGGTAGGAAATACACAGCCATGCTTAGGATAAGGCAACAGAAGAGATGCCCCAGGGAGGTTCATCTGTGCTGACTAGGGTTTATTATTGCAGTTTAACAGGAGGTACATACACCTCACACAGATCCTCCCATGCCACAGCTGGGAGCACACGTCCTGCACTTCACAACCCTGGCTAACCTGGGCACAGAAGTTATCTGACTGCACACAGCCAAGCTCAGCCAGGGCTCATAATAACAGAGTATCCTTCCTTTCACTACTGACTGCAATGTCCTTGGGCTGTGCAGGGTCATATCCTTGAAGAGTGGCAAAGGTTTAAAAAGTTCTGTTTAGCAAGTCTTGTGTTAATCATATTAATCAGATTCTGCTACTCCTCCTCATCCTTTAGTGTTTTCAGCGACTTAACTGGCAGTTAGTTTGCATGAGCTAGACAACTTATATGAGAGCTGTGTGGTTTTTGTCACTGAAAGGCTGCTTTTACTTGCTTGAAAACTTTCTTAAGACATATCTTTGAAAGTTCGAAAGAAGGAAAATGCTTAGGGGGAGAGAGGTAAAGAGAGAAAAAGGAGGGAGAGGCAGCAAAAACATTATTCTGGGGCAGACTTACAGGCAGTCATCTGCACTCTCTGCACAGAGGTTGACTGTCTTCCCATCACGGCAAACTATCTGCAGTAAACAGTCTCTCTGCTTCCCCTCTGGAGGCTGGAAATCTGAGTCAGGGAAAAAGAGATGAGTTATGAAGTATATATATAACCAGAATTTCGTGATCACAGTTACCAGATGGGAATCAGTTCATGCAAAATTTTGGACAACATAACTAGGGCCAGTTGTAGCTGCTTCCATGGCATCAGAACAAATTACAGAAGGAAATAACCTGTTCTTGCTCTTTAGAGTATCCTGAGAATAAGCAGCTCTGAACACCTTTCCTAAGAAATGTCAGGGTCTTTCAGCAGAACCCAGACATACCCAGCAAAAAGTACTCTCCAGCACTTGTGTCTTTCCCTTGTGTCAGCAACTGGAGCACTAACAAATGCTAGAAGTGAACTTAGGGAAAAAATCTGCTGTGGTTTCCCATTTCTAGTCCTGCCTCTCACTGCCGTCAGTGCTACAGTTACACCAGGAACACTTGAATGTCCCACTCTCACCTGCACACATGGCACACTGTCCTCACCAAGTTCTAAAAGAAAGGATCAAACCCTAACAGATCACATGGTGAAACCAAGCCCTGGGTGTCTGTGAAGGATTTAGGAGTTGGTGAGGTTGGTGTTTTTTAGGGATGTAGGGGGATTCAAGAACAATGAAGTTGGACACTTCTTGGACATGTTTACTTCTGCAGTAGTGCTGTGAATGGTGTGCTGGGTGGGCACTGAAGCTGAAAAGAAGCTCTGGATACACAAATCCTGAAGGTTTCATTATTACCTCGACATTCATTCCCCACTCTGAGGTTGATGCAGTGGATTCTCATGTGGATTTTATCTTCGATATCACGGCGGGTTTGATCATCGTAGAATATTAAGCGGCCGTCAGACCACAAATCAAACCAGTTCTTCTTCCAACGCCGTAAAATAGTACCTTAAAAATCAGACAGGCATTTTTGAGGGCACATATTGGGAAGTATTTGTGTCCCACAGTTAACAAAAAATAAAACAAGACATCCTTCTCAGTTGCCCCAGACATTCCAAGGTGCCACACAAAATCCTGTACTACAACATCCCCACTTGGGAACATTACATTGTTCCATATTTTATCCAGGATTCAAAGCAATACTGGTTTTATTTTAAGGGCATAGCCTGAAGCTTGAGTTCTAACCTGCTGCAGGAATGTGACTAATCGAATGCATTAAGTTAAGGTGTCAGGTAAAGTTTCCAAGTCTCTGCTTCTCCAGCACTAATTACAGAGCAGCACCTGAAGCCGAATGCCAGCCAGACATCTCAGCAATGGCACATCCTGTTTCCCACCTGTGTACCCAAAGGTCACATGAGAATGCTGTCATGACAGGTCATTTTGTGACGTGTCCTAAAAAACCCCAAAGAGTTAGAGGTTTGTTTTAAGAAAACCTGGGAATTAATAAGTTGCTCTGCTGTTTTCTGAAGAAGACACAGTGGGGAGAAGAGAAGGAGAAAGAGCCATGACTCACTTTGCCGGAGCAGCCACCCGCTCTTCACAAACGCCATTGTTGCTCAATCTAGTGCACAAAAGAGGAAGGTGAGGGGGAGAAAAGCAGTTTTCAGTATTTCACAATAATACATTAGAAAGAGGCATCTCAGTATCATCTATTACACTGCATGTGTCCCGTTCACATTGCAGAGATGCACTGGATCTCAGCTGAAGGGACTCAGTAAGGCACAACCAGCATCCCAGCACTTGACAAACCTGCAGGCACAGCAATCCAATGGCACTGTCAGAGACCCCTTTAACTGGAGAACACATTTAGAACTACTGCAATTAGAAAATGAGGAAGAGCTAGACTGGAGTGACTCCTTCCTGAGTCACCACCAGTTCCTCTCAGAGCTGCTCACTTACGTGTACTTCATACACTTCCTGTACTCCACAGTCTCAAGTTACTAAGCTCCCTCACTTCCAACCTTCCTCTTTTTCTGTACTTCCTCTTTGTTTTTCATTCACTGGCTCAAAGTCCAGCCAAAACAAAAGCTGACACAAAAGCTAATCTTAAACAGGAAGGACAAAGCTGTTTTTATGATTTGTATTTCCTCCAAATCATCTCTAGCTCCCTGCAAGATGAATTAAAATAAGTAAAAGTTAAGCCCATAAAGTAAGATTCTCATTTCTCCTTAACTTTTAAATGAAGCTTGAAATAGCAGTGGCAAGGACTCTGCATTAATTCAAGTTACCACACATGATATTAAGCACTTGGCCACTGAACTCTGGTTTATGGGCATGCTGAAAAAAGAGACCAAGCATAGGATATATTGGAAAATGAGTTTTTATTTTATAGTCTAATGGTGTTCTGATTATTGTTTTAAAATGGATTAATAAAAACTCAACTATCTGGGTGCAATTGAACTAGAAAAGCAAGAACAGAAGCATTTTAAGCCTCCCTTGAGAAGGCTGCTTTTTAGAAATCATTTGTGGGGCCTGTAAGTCAATCTGAGAGACAGATACTGAAACCTACCAGATAACATTGTGCTTGTAGCAGCATAAAGAGGGGGGTGCAAGATGACAGTAGATTTGATAGACAGAAGAGCTCCTCCCAGACAGGCAACGTATTTAAAGCTGAGGAGGAGGGAGGAAGAGANGCGCCAGCCCCGCCTGACGTCACCCCGCTGCCCCCGCCCGGCGGGAACGGCCGGGAAAGGGCCGGGAAAGGGCCGGTCCCGCGGGGCGGGACGGTGACCCAGCTGCCGGTAATGCCCCCCCCGCCACAACAGGCGGCATCTCCACCCGCCCCGGTCCCTGCGGGCGCAGCGCCGGCCCCGCCGCTCTGGGGCTCTCGGGCTTTGCCTTTCCTTGGACACGATCTGCTCTCAGACACGGAACCGCAGCGTGGGGTGACGGGCGCTGTGTTCGAGCACTAACGCGGGTATTGGAGGCCGGGAGAGGCCGGGGGTCCGTGACCTCTTACATAAACAAAGAGCTCCGCTCTATCTGGGTCAGGGCGGCCCTGCACTGACCGGCAATGATGCACCGAGCCACTGGATAATTGTCTTCACACGGCAAACTGTGTTTGCATTTCTAACCCATAAGAAATGGAGAGTTACTGTGTAAAATGAGACAAACTTCTTATGGAGATGTAATATTTCCCCTGGATGACGGAACTGCCTATTAGAACTTTTCCCAGGCTCCTCCTGGAGGGGAGGGAATACTATATTACTGTACTATATATTATATAGTATATTACTATACTGTTAAACATTATACTATATATACTATATAGTATATTATATGCTATATACTATATTATACTATGTATTATATATACTACATGTATATTATACTATAATCATAGTAAGTATAAAGAAATATAAAGGTCATTAATTTGTTTGCTTCAACCAGTCTCTTCAAGACTAGATAATACAGAAATAATATTCATCATAGTTACAATTTCACTTAATCTGTCAACAAGCTCCTCAACTTCTTCCTAAATACCCATCTATTATCTCCACTTGAGCACAACAGCAGGTCTAGCTAGAAATTACATAAAAAGCCTGGGACATTGTACTTCAAGGCTGGAGTGTAGCCTTTGCTTTGATGTATTTTTGAAGGACCATAAAATCGGTGAAGGCAGAACAGGAGGGATAAAGAGAGATCTTCTATCTGTGCACAGAACTGCAAGTTTCAGAAACCACCAGTAACTCAGATTTGTGTAGGTCAGATTCTGTTTATGTTGGAGTCCTTTCTCTGAGGCTAAAACTGTCACCTTTCATTGCTGAAAAACTGTTTTCAGGAACTTGGAGGTATTGGGTTGGAGGTGGAAGGCAAGACAACTTTTACACGGGGGAGGGAGCTGTTTTCTTCTGGAATAAAAAAATACTCTAGAGGATTTGGGAATTTCAGCAAATCTTATCCTGGGTGAGCAGTCATTAGGGGGCAGCTGCCTTTTTGGCATATCTTCAAAGCCTTGTCTGTCTGGGTTCATATAAAACTTTAGTTTTCAGATTAGTTTTAAAACCATTTTAAAATTCATCGAGAAACTGTCATGGTGTTGCCTGAATTAATTCCCTCCATGGGCACAGAGCATCAATATTTTGTTTTGTAGCTGTTTGGGACCATGTCCTGTACTATTCCAGCCTGGGATACTCAGGGCTGTGAATCCAGCCCCGGGGCCATGGTCATAAAGTTCTGTCCCTCACAGGTCCCATCTGAGGGTGCAGATCTTCAGCCTGCCAGGAACTCAAGAATCTGCTGGAAAGCCATGCAAACATCTCTTAGGGTTATCATTGCATAAAATTTTGAGATCTTTTGAATTAAACATATGCATTTGCTGAGGAAACTTTGATCAGGGAGTTTCTAATTACCTGTGCTGCAGAGCTGAAGGCCTGAGTCAGTACCCTGAGCAAATGAACTAGAATATTTAGGTGAATACTATTACAACTGTTTTTTTTTTNAAAGATAAAGTTAGTAAGCATCTGGTTATTTTCCAAGAGATGTATGTGTTGATGCCATCTATTGGGTACTGCCTGTAGCTGTGTCCTTTTCAGAGTACTGGGCAAATACTGTAGCACACAAGACTACGGACTTCAGGATTTCACATTTAAGGGATGTCACACTCAGCACAGGCTTGGGTGTGATGCTGTGGGTAAAGTTTCCACTCCACCACAAACCCCTTACTCTTGGCTTTTGTGCCAGGTCACTGAGAAAACAAACACTTAGCTGACAGTCCACTGAAAGGGAGTGTCAGACTCCTGGCACTCCTTAGCTGTGGTCACCTGTCTACAGGGAGAGCTTCAGAAACAGAGGCCAGTTTATTCTTCCAAAGGAACAAAGTGGTACAAAGGACCTGAGCCTCACTCTCCCACCACCTCAGAATATGCTCCTCTCGCCTTGATTCTCCTTTACAAGGAAATAGTCATCCTGGTCTTCATTTTCACAGGAATGGGGGTCTCTAATGGTGCTTCCATGTCTTCCAGTTTGCCCACTAAGGTGAAATCACTATTTCCAGACACCGTTTCATAGAACTC
This sequence comes from Neodrepanis coruscans, assembly GCA_013400695.1. Lineage (NCBI taxonomy): Eukaryota > Metazoa > Chordata > Aves > Passeriformes > Philepittidae > Neodrepanis > Neodrepanis coruscans. The sequence goes on from VYZS01021952.1 coordinate 59,346, forward strand.
AAATGAACTTCAGTTCTGCTGCAAGTGCTAGACCAGGCTACGGGATGTTGCTGCTGCCTTTAAACCTCCTCTGTTATGTAACAGCAAAATTAGATTTAACTTAGACACAAAAAGGGGAAGAGACAAAGAAGAAAATCTTTCTCTTGACAAATAAAGTTTTGCCTGTGATTACAGAACAGCTCACAAAGTCTCAGAGCTCTCTCAGGCTACAAGAGCAAGTGAGGATTCAGCAGTGGTACAGCACCTCACACGTGACCTCAGATGCAACAACAACCTTTTCCCAACACAGAACCTGAGTGCCCAAAACTTCAGCTCTGGATAGAGAGCAAGGAATCACACAGAACAATCTGTCAGCACTTAGAGTAGGATGTGCAAAAACAATTAGATAGTCTTCTCTGGTCCTTTCTAAGCACAAGAGCTCACTTGAAGCCCTATACAGTATTCACAGCCCACCCACATGATGTTTAAAAGTGTATTTGCAGAGCTGGAAGTTATCCTGACAAGACCAGATGCATCTGAGTAGTATATGCTTGTTAAACTAGCTCAGTGTCACAACGATGAAAAACGGGATTTAATCAAAGACAGATTTACAACCAACTTCAATGTAAGAGCTTTGGTGACTGAAATCTAAAAGCAGTGGCACCCTAAACTGAACTCAGGTTAAGAATAAATACAGCAAAGGAATGGGACTTTTCCTTCCTGCTCCCTGGAACGGCAGTTTTCTGAATATAATGTGGAATATTCAACAGTCTGTTCCAGTTTCCTTGTTGTTCTCAAACCCAGCTAGCTGGTAGGAAAAACAAACTAAGTGCTGTTACCTGCAGCTTGTAACCACTAGAGCAATTCTGACAAACGCAGCTGAATTAGCAGCGGGCCCGTGTGGATGGAAAGGGTTCAGCCACACAGACCCGGCACGGAGCCGAGCCCCGGTGCCCAGCGGTGTCCCCAGTCCCCTCACTGGGACTTTATTCCCAGGACTTCAGGTACAATATACGAAACCCCTCGGAGCGTTCAAACGTAACGCGGCCCCTTCCCCTTTAAACTGAGCAGGTTTTCTATTTCTGGAGCTGCCTGGCTCCGCACCAGCTGCGCGCAGGCCCTTTCCCCTCTCCCCTTTCCCTGTCTGTGATTCCCGAGCTGCGGCCCCGCTCAAACCCTGCCCGGTCCCAGCCCTCCGGTCCCACCGGGGCAGCCCCACGCACCGACAGCCCCCCGCGGCACCGGGCCCGCCGGGGCGGTGGCCGCTGCCCGCGGCTGTGCCCGGCCAGGGCCCAGCGGCGGCTCCTTGCCTGTATCTTGTCTCTCTCCATCCTAGACTCTTTCTTNAATGAGACAAACTTCTTATGGAGATGTAATATTTCCCCTGGATGACGGAACTGCCTATTAGAACTTTTCCCAGGCTCCTCCTGGAGGGGAGGGAATACTATATTACTGTACTATATATTATATAGTATATTACTATACTGTTAAACATTATACTATATATACTATATAGTATATTATATGCTATATACTATATTATACTATGTATTATATATACTACATGTATATTATACTATAATCATAGTAAGTATAAAGAAATATAAAGGTCATTAATTTGTTTGCTTCAACCAGTCTCTTCAAGACTAGATAATACAGAAATAATATTCATCATAGTTACAATTTCACTTAATCTGTCAACAAGCTCCTCAACTTCTTCCTAAATACCCATCTATTATCTCCACTTGAGCACAACAGCAGGTCTAGCTAGAAATTACATAAAAAGCCTGGGACATTGTACTTCAAGGCTGGAGTGTAGCCTTTGCTTTGATGTATTTTTGAAGGACCATAAAATCGGTGAAGGCAGAACAGGAGGGATAAAGAGAGATCTTCTATCTGTGCACAGAACTGCAAGTTTCAGAAACCACCAGTAACTCAGATTTGTGTAGGTCAGATTCTGTTTATGTTGGAGTCCTTTCTCTGAGGCTAAAACTGTCACCTTTCATTGCTGAAAAACTGTTTTCAGGAACTTGGAGGTATTGGGTTGGAGGTGGAAGGCAAGACAACTTTTACACGGGGGAGGGAGCTGTTTTCTTCTGGAATAAAAAAATACTCTAGAGGATTTGGGAATTTCAGCAAATCTTATCCTGGGTGAGCAGTCATTAGGGGGCAGCTGCCTTTTTGGCATATCTTCAAAGCCTTGTCTGTCTGGGTTCATATAAAACTTTAGTTTTCAGATTAGTTTTAAAACCATTTTAAAATTCATCGAGAAACTGTCATGGTGTTGCCTGAATTAATTCCCTCCATGGGCACAGAGCATCAATATTTTGTTTTGTAGCTGTTTGGGACCATGTCCTGTACTATTCCAGCCTGGGATACTCAGGGCTGTGAATCCAGCCCCGGGGCCATGGTCATAAAGTTCTGTCCCTCACAGGTCCCATCTGAGGGTGCAGATCTTCAGCCTGCCAGGAACTCAAGAATCTGCTGGAAAGCCATGCAAACATCTCTTAGGGTTATCATTGCATAAAATTTTGAGATCTTTTGAATTAAACATATGCATTTGCTGAGGAAACTTTGATCAGGGAGTTTCTAATTACCTGTGCTGCAGAGCTGAAGGCCTGAGTCAGTACCCTGAGCAAATGAACTAGAATATTTAGGTGAATACTATTACAACTGTTTTTTTTTTCCAAACTGTTTGCCAATGAAATGTGGAAATGAAAGCTTTTGTTCAAATTTTCATCCTGTTTGTAATTCTGCCTTCAGTTTGGTGACTTCCAAAGTATGGTGTAAGATTCATCCCTCACTAAGAACTTTTAAAAAATGTCTGGAATATTTCAGAGTTACCAGGCCCCCTTTTTTAACTCCCATTCTTGTCCTGAATCAAAGAAACCAAGGCTAAAGTTCAACTTACCAATTGTAGTGACAGCATAGTCGTTAAAATTCAACTGGCAAATTAAATTTTTAAATGCCTAAGAAACTGCTATTTGGAAAAATGTATTTGGAAAAATTGAGCCGTATGGTGGCTCCTAATTCTTTGTCATAATTCAGCTATCATAACACATGTCTTCAATACATGCTAAATTTTGACTGCCACCAACATAAGCATTTGAATTCTTGCAGTCATTTGGGGGTCTTTATAGCTGAAATTTAAATTTCAAATTCCATACTTTGGCTCATAAAATATAATTAGACTCTAAACCAAGCAGAATAGACATTTGCATTAAAAATAAATAAATTATTTTAAAAAATACATGCCAGCATTATTAAGTACTGTAACTGATGCTGTCAATAATATTGCAACTTATACAGCGTTCAACCAGGCTAAAAAACATATTAAGAATCAGCATTTATTGCAAGACAATGAAATGAAAAATAGTAACATCAAGAAAATTGGACCAAACAACCCTGCTTACAACAGAAAGATCAGGAGAGCTGCTGCTGCAGAGCACCTCAATAAGGAATTCAAAGAACGAGGACTCCAAATGTGTTATATGGTTATTACTGTATTTATTACTTTTTCAAAGCTTAAATATGGAGGTTATTGGCAACTTGGAAGTATTGAGGCATTAGGTGAGAATAGCATAGCGGAAGATACGTCCAAAAATAAACCAAGCTTGGGTATGTGTTTGGGAAACTAACCCAGCTTGCAATAGTTTGGACATATTCTATAAAGTTTCCCTGATGAGAGCGAGATGGAAAAGAACATATTTCTAGTTTGCCAGAAGGTTGCATTGTCTTATCCATGTGTCTAATAGTCCCAAATGGAAAGGTAAATCATAGACTCAGACAAAAATCTTTATCCAGACAACCTTGACACACTTCCTTGTCTCCAGTGGAAGAGGCTCTTGGCTTTCAGCTCCTACCATTCCTGTGGGTAATTCACCTGCAGCCAGGATTAAAATTCCTTGGCACATTGTACCTGCAAAAACAACCCTGTGTGAACAGTTTCTGTCACATTGTCACATGAGATGGGTGTCTCCTTGCCAGCTGCAGGGCGTTCCTGTGGTGCCATACGGAGGTCCTGAATGGGATGCATTGTGTGGACAGTGTGGGACAGCCTTCCCTCTGGAGCACTAGAGACACGTGTCCCAGCAGGAACATTGTCTTACATGTGAAGAGCTGAGGTGATGGCCACAGATTTTTAAATTGCTTTGGGTTTTGTGCCACTCAGATCTGCAAAACATGATGTACCCATGCAGCAAAACATAACATGCACATCTGGATGAGGCACCTGGAACAGCCAGTTTGCTTGCAGGCTGCACAAACGTTCTGCTCCAGCTGAACGCAGCCAGTGCTCATGTGCTGACAGCCAGACTCCCAGAGCTTGTGGAGGCCCACGGGGAATGCACACACGCGGGAAGGGCTGAGCCACTTGTCTTCCCAGCTGTCTTTAGCCTTGGGACCTGGATTTTGCCACAGGTGATATGAGCAACAGATGTGCTAGCAGAACAGAAGCAGTTTCAGAGCAATGTAAGAACTCAGACACCTTAGGAAAGGTGTCCTTCTTAGGAAAATCTGTGGGCTAAGGGTTCAGAAGGATTAGCTCTGACATACTGACAGCAGGACTGAGACTTGCCCAAGTGCATGAGGCAGCTGTGGCAGAGTTGGAGGATGCTCTTTCTTACCCTCTAACTCAAAGCAGCCTCCTCTCCTTTGCCTCCTCCTGGCCCACATTTTGTGGAGCACTCCAGACACCTCAGTATCCTTCTGCCATGAAGTGAACTCTTCAGACATTTACTCCACAGGAAACAGTATGGAGAGATACATTCCAGGAGGATGTGTCTGCAGCTTCCTGGTGCCAGGCAGTGCAGCTCTCCAGGCAGCAGATTGCAGGGAACACCGAGAACAACAGGCAAACAAAAAGGCCAGCCAAAAGCTGAGGAACTTTCTGGGTGAGACTCTGGGATTTCATTGTCAGCCTCCATTGTTCAGATCTGATTAAAAACAAACTGGCAGGAGAAAGACCACATGCTTATCAGACACCCCTGCAGGTCACGCCACTAGAAAGCCATTTCACTGTCAGTGATGTGGCCTGTTTGGCAGGAACAGAGTTTTGGATCTCACTTTTATTTGTAGGCAGTTTTGAAAAGCACAGGATTATCAGGGATGAGCTAGGTCTTTTGCAGGGAAGTTCCTGTCTCATCACAGCCATTCTGAAGAAGAAGAGGAAAAAAAAACCTCGTACAACACATTTCTGTTTCCATTAATAACTGTGTTTGGGCCTGCCAGCCAGGCAGCATCAGTGAAAGGATTTGCTCTGAATTGTCTGGACTCTGACTCTTGCCTTTATGTTGGCTGTACTATGCCATTAGCTTTTAAAGACAATGTTACTTGCATGAGGGAGAGGATTCACAGTCACAGCCAAAAGAAAAGATGTGTCAAGGAAAGAGGAAGAGATCAAAAGAATAATTACACTCCATTTTCATTGAAGACACAGGGGCAGCAAGACTTAGACACAGTCACTTAGAAAATCTGTGCTAATGTGGTGAAACAAATCTACACCTCCCACTGCCAAGCCATCAAATATTTGTGTTCCCTCATCAAACTGCCACAGCCCCAGGCCACCACCAGAGAGGCTCCTGATCTGTATTCTTGTCTATGATTGTATTTGAAGCTCGCTTCAGTCATGGGCTGCTCCTTAGTGAGGACCTGGACTTAGAGAAAGGGATTGATTTTGGAAGAACTGTTGATGAGGGGGCATCTGTTTTGCCTAATTTCATTCTTGAAGCTTGCTGGAATTGGTATGTTAAAAGTCAGTTCCCTCATCATGATTTGAAGACCTGGTACTATGTTGTCTTCAAATGCATATTGAGCCTGCTCTCTTAAACCCAGCCTGCCAAACACTGGAATCAGTGGAAATCATCGTGTCTTCAGAGTTTTTTGCATTAGGCCCTATATTTTCTCCCCTCTCTTCCAGCAGTCAGACATTAAAACACGAAGACACGAAGTGGAGGATGACTGTCCATTGTTTCTTGGGAGTTAATGTGCTGTGTGATAGCTACACTGATACGTGTAGGACATGCTTGTGTTTGAATTCTGCTTTTCCTAGGGACAGGCTCCAATATTTGGCTCCCCCAGAAGCCTCTGCATGCCTTTTGATTAAGCAGCAGGAGCTCTGGCTAAGGGTAGAGCTGCTTGACTGACCATATTTTATTTTACAGCTGAGATCTGCTATACAGCCCTGAGTTCTGTTTTTCTCTGAGTGAGAGCAGAAAATCTGACAGTTACTTTTCAGAGGCAGGGCCCTGAAAGAGGGCCAGTGCATTCCGCAGCACAGGCCCAAACCCAGGTACTCTGAATTCTTTGCTAAGAATAATTTCTGTCAAGCTCTATATTCCCACCCAGGTCTTCTGACCACATTGCAGTACAAGGGCAGCTGCACAGCATGGGGCCAGTTGTTGCAAAGACAGACCAGAAGCAAATTATCCCCTGCCAGAACAAAGAAAAGGCCAGTGTGGAAGTGTGTCTCTGAAGTGTCTCTCTTCATCTACCCCTTTGCATTTAGGTCTCCTGAAGGATCATTCTCACTAACTCCTGTTCTTTTCAGATCTCCACTCCGTCACTTCTGGGACTGGATATTTATCTCACACACACAGACACTGAAGCAAAGATGGTTTAGGCCTGCGGGCTGCAAGAGGAAAAGCAGAGAAGTTCAGTGCATCAGCATTCAACTTGTAGAGTTAGGAGAAGGAGGTGGGCATCTGAGGAAAAGGCAGGAAAATGTACTCTGTCTAAGCACAACTACAGATTTCATGTCCAACTGAAATGTTCCATAAATTAATCTGATTTCCATGCACAGTAGTTCCCTTCCAACCTGCACCTAGGTTTCCCTTTTCTAGAAAAGCTGCAAAGGATTGAAGTATGTGCCTAGGCTGAAGCAGGAAACTTCCCTTCTCTGCCTCACCAGTGACATGACAGCACAGGGTCTGGCAGCCTAAACTTTGCTAAGATTGGATCTGAACCCTTTTATTTCCTTACTGTGTCAGGTCTGAAGGTGTTTGCACGTTGCTATAAAACATGAGCAAAACAAAAATTGCAAGGATTTCAATTTGAAGCACTTGAAGGTATTTCCACTATGTTAATGTGTTGGGCCAGCACTGGAAGAGACAGCCCTTAATCAGAATGTAGTGAAAAATGCTACAGAATACCTCTTTCTGCAGTAGTTTGTAAATCCAGAGAAGATAATGCTCTCCATGTCATATGTTCTTTGCATATACACAAGCTTAAGAGACAATTACTTGACAATTTCTATGTACCTTGCAGGAAACATTCACCAGAAAACAGTGATGGGAACAATCAAGCTCCAGGCATGGAGCCAATATGCAACTGATTCTAACAGTGTGGAGATCAATTGCTGAAAAGCTCATCTGCAGGGAAAAGGCTTCTGAGTGCACACTAAAAGCTCTTTACGTGACTTGACCCATGATCTAACAACAACCAGAAATGGAAAGTTCATGGTAATTCCAGAGGCTTGGGCTCTGTGCTCTGTACATGCGTAGTCAGCCCTTCCTCCAGTAACTTATCATTTCATAGAGCTGCACAACAAGGGTTAACACAGCCCATCTCTGGGACCAACTCATCCGATAAGGTGCTGTTTACTTACTTTGAACAGGTCGACAAGAAAAAGCAGAGTGATTTCAGAGACGGTGGTTTCACTGTGGTTTTATTGTCAGCTGTGTCTGTATTCCAGGTGCACTGTCTGATTTCCAACTCTGCAATCAGATTCAGCCAACACCCATGTCTTCAAAGAAATTATTTCAACCAAAGACATAAGAGTTAAGGCCATTTTTCAAATATTCATTGTCCAAGTGAACTTTGTCACCACAAAGCTCCAGAAAAATATAGGCTATGTGGGACATGAATTCTTCCTTCTCTGTTTTGTGTGGTCCACTACACAATGGGGTTTCATCTCAGGCCCTACTGTAATAGAAGTAAGAGTTAAAAAATACTGCAGAATAGGCACTTAGAAAGTCTAAGGCACGTTAAGAGAGTTTGTATTCACTCAGAATTAGCACAGTTTGAGATCTGGTGTGTAAGAGGTGTCTGCTTAGGCACTGACTTTGCTGGGACTGTTCACATGGACAGGTGTCAGTGCTGAATCAAAGCATTAGGCCAGTGCAGGGTAAAAAATACCCCAGTCCTCATGTTTAGCAAGGATTGGCTCCTGTCAACTGGCATTTGACAACACCTCAGAGACTTGGAACTAGCAAGGGATCTTCATATAGGAAGCCCAAGTATCCATTTATTAATGTTCCTTCCACAGCATTTACAACAAACACATCAGTATATCATCCATACATCTGCCTTAAATTTTCTGGAGCCTTAAGGTGTCTTTATCTAACCAGACCAAGTTTTAAAGTTATAATATTTTACCTCTAAATAAAATTCCTGGCATGACAGAACCTGAAAGCCCTTAAATTCATATTGAGATCCTTGAATTGCAGAGAAAGTATTTTAACTGGTAGTTTTGATGCAGTAACATAGTGACTAATTCCTGAAATTCATTGCTTCTGCTCACTGGCCATTTTTAAAAGTTTTAAGTTCAAAGGGGGACAGTTTTCTGGAAGATATGCTGTAAAGATAAGGAGAAACATGCTACATACATGGGTGAGCATGTAGTAGAGTGGAATCAGAGTGTGAAAGCTCAGATTAATTGAGTGTGCTTTTGGTTTCATATTAAATGGGTCCATGAAAATAATCACTAATCTGGAGACACTTCATTTCTGAGTCCCTTCATGGTGCCCTTTTCTTTGCCAGCCACTGAGCCACTGTAATGTGGTAATTCCACTGCTGACAGAGCCTAAATGAAGCCAGCCAAGTTATAATGTGTAATAGGATTTCCTAGAAGCTTCCTCAGGCTGTCCCCATTTGTGTGGCTGGCAGTGCAGACTCACAAATTTATAAGGTGCCTAAAAAAGCAGTTAGGACTGAATGTTATAAATAATCCAGGGAGGTGTTTCATCTTGCTTCTTAACTTTCTGAGGTGCTTTTCAAATACTTGTATGGTACCAGCTGATCCCATCAAACTTCAGACACTTCATTTAGGCACTGGGGAAGTGATGTACTTGCTTTAAATTCCCCCTGTAATCTCCAGAAGAAAGAAAGGCCTCTCCAGGGAGTGTTTCCACCCATCTCAACTTCAGTCACTTTAGGTGTGCCATTATGTCTTCACTGAATAAAAACAAAACCAGAAGGGATCCTTCTCCTAGTTGAGGTGTATGAGGAGCCTACTACTACGCAGAGAAATCCTGGATCTAGGGTTTGTTGTTGTATCTTGGAATGTTTTGAAAATGTGGTCCAAGATGACTGCTGAGCCCAAGGGTTCATGAAGTCACTCTGACTCAAAGATAACTTTGGCTTCAACCTGAACAGTGTCTCTAACCCTCACTGCTGTTCACCTGGGGTGATTGCACTGCAGTCCTTTCTCCAAAGCTTGGGTAAAGATCTGCTAGCTCTTTCCTTGGAGGAGACAGAGGGGTTGAGTTTAGAACTATATATATAGTGCTCTTATTAATATTGCATTGCCCTTCAGTACCACAGAGCTCTGCCCAATATTTAAATAATGCTTGTCCCATTAAAAGGCATAAGTACATTAAAAAATGCTGGAAGGCATTAATACTTATCTAAGCCTTCAAATACACATAGGCAGGTGATGGCAGCAATTTTTCTTTCTTTGTAAGTCTCAGATGCCTTCCTCTTGCCGAGTTGAATTCCATAGCACCTGTGCACTGTAATAATCATTCTTGGAGACTTCTGCCTTTTATGCCTTGGATTTTCCCTTGTGTTTGCATTGGTTGAACCTCTATATGTCATTAATGCTCTCACCTCTCTGTCATTAATTCTCTCAACCCTGGCCCTTGTGCTTTGAATGCCAGAGCAGATGATGACAGAAAGAGCTGTAATTAGATGACCTACTGCAATGCCCTCTCCTTATCAGACAGTATAAAGCATCCCCAACAATTAACTTAGAAACTTATTAGCTTTCTTTTATACTTCATCTGTGAAGTATGTGTGGGAATAAAACACATCATCTCCACATCTAATGCAACCATAACAGAAATACAACACAGATGTCAGGTTTTGCAAATGGATTTTTTTCCTTGACTATTTCCATGCACTTGCCCTCATCAAAACCTTAACTGACCTCCTGGGAGCTCTTTGGTTTCACGCAAAAGAGAGGCAAAAATGCCAAGTTGTAATAAGACTCCTGTTTTGTACTTGGATCAAAAGACTGCCAGCTCGGGAAGAAGAGGGTATCTGGTTCCTGGTGTCACTCTTTATACCATGAAGCTGAAGAAAAAAACCATCACTGCTGAAATCATCTCTGCCAGCCTCAGCTGAGAGGATTGGCAAGGAGTGAGGTACATGTGAAGGGATGGGGACAGTAGCCTAATTATTCTCATGTCCGTGATACACTGAGTGCACTCAGTTTGCCAGGGGATGAACAGAGCTTTCAAGGGGATGGGGACAGCTGAGCAGAATACTCTTTTGATTTACATCATCCAGCACTCAGCACATGCATAAGTGCTATGAAAGCAGCAGGGATGTGAAAGATGCTTGTTGCAGCTGAGAAGACATTACTGGTTCCTTTAAAACCCAGTTTCTTGGGAAGAACAGATTCAGTGTAACAAAGCCCATCACAACTCACTTGCACAGAAAAAGGTTCTCACTCTAGGAGCTGTTATTCTGGTGAGATATGGTTGTTCTGAGCCAGCAAGACTTCAAAAGTTCCTACCTGCCTATCTAAATAAAAACTCGTGGAAATAAAACTCCCTGAGGATGTGCAGTGAACCAATATGTGCTTATCAGTAGCTTCTCCATATTTGCTTTGGACTTGTTTGAAAGTTATTGTTTAGGGGTATAATCGATTACTTAGTTTGGTATTTTGGTTCACTTTAAAACCTGTCCTTGCTTCAGGCTCTGGTAGTTTGCATTCTCTCCTCATCCTCCACCCCTTGGTGCCCCATCACTCTGCCCTGCAGTGGCCTGGAAAGAGCCAGCTGGCTCTGTGGGCTCACAGATGTGGGCACGGGCAGCAGGAGTGCAGCTGGCTCCTGAACAGGGGCTGAATTGACACGAACCAAGAACAGTGTGGCTGTAACCACTGTCTGTCATGAGGATCTCACTTCTGAGGCGTTTGTTTTGTTCTTAATCTTTGCTGATGAAAGCTTCTCCATTGGCAAAGAAAAAAATCTGTGGCACTGAGGTCAGCCAGCTGAATTGGGAGGAGAGTGCAGGGGAAATTCCATGGAACTGATCAGACTTGTACCACAAGGTCATGTACCAAGAAGTTGTTTAGAAAGGGTGTATCTGGCATTTTCTGGATACTTGCAGAAATGCAGTGAGCTCATGATACTCAGAGTTATTAATTCATTCAGTTTGGGTTTTTTTGACTTTTCAAACAGAATTGAAATTTCTCAGAGATGTTTCACAGTTTTGTCCTATGTCCCCTCTAAGGTATGGGTTACATGAGGGAAGAAGGATGTTAGAAAGCATACCAGACATAATCCAGTTTAGAAGAGCTTTATATAGTCATTAAGAAACATCGTAACACAGATTCCACAACGAGCATTGTCCCTGTGCCCAAATGCAAGACTCTGAAGGGCAATGCAGTACAGAGAGCTGTGAATAGCTTATTGTATCCATTCGTATGAATTACTCATTTTCATTGGATTTACTGCCTTCAATTTCTTAGTAAACTGTTTACAGAAGTTTAATGATGGTTATGTGCCACATGCCATCAATATGTGGTGCTACAGAATTGTCTTTTTTGCATTATGTTTCTGACTATCATAAGAAATTTAAGTCCTACTGTTGTATGATAAAGTTAATATTTGTAACCTTTTTTTTGAGACAATACCTTCTTAAACTGATAGTAGGAAAAGCAAGTGAAATAGGTTCATTGGAAGTTCAGCATCCAACCTTATCATTTTAGAAAGCTGATGTTGTAGAAAGAGAGCAGCTGTTAATTCCTGTGAGCTACCTATGCTGAAAAGTGAAATTTTATTAGGGACAGGCAGGACTGAAAACCTACCATTAGCCCACCAGCAAAGCAACTCCAATAGAGCAAACAAAGAATCACCCAGTCTAGAATCCAGTTTATGGAAGCCAGGAACTACTTGCATACCAAAACCAGTTTGCAAAGTCCAGATATCTCAGAAAATGACAGTAGCATCAGAAAGTCACAAAGAATTCAGTCAAAGTTCCCCCCCAGAAAGCAGCATTGCTATAGACACACTCAGTGCTAAGCTGTGCAAGCTCTGAGAGCACCCAGCATTTGCAGCCCAGTGTGATGGATCACACCTTTCTGCACATTTGGTGAACCCAGCAGCATGTATCTGGCCTGAAAAGAAAGAGAAAGTGAAGACTTATATCAGCATTATGTACTCCAGAGGTTTAAAAAGGCATAAAAACGTTGGTTGATATACAAGCCTTGTTGTTGCTAGTTGCAGGCTTGACACATTAGTTATTCACATGAAGCCTCTGGAAAAGCAGGAATGTTCTGTTCTTATCTTGAAATGTGACATATTTTACTTGGTAGAACTAATTGTATTCTAGTCATTCCTTAGCTCCATAGCTGTAGGAACAGTTTCTGCTTGAGATATTTAACATATCTACTAGCAAATTCAGAAATTGAAGTGTAAAATCCAAGGGACCGTGAAAACTGGAAATAGTCTTAATTTTATGTGGTAGTTTAACATCAAGTATCAGAAAATGCAGCTGAAAACACTGCTTATATCAAGATAAGCAATGCAGTATTTTTATTTAATTAATGTATTATGGATCAGTCTCTGTAAAATGTTGCTCTTTGTTCATTCACTGAACAGCCACAATGCAAATTATTTGCACATGGTAAACAAAAACATCAACTGAGAACTGTATTTCCCCATGATAGAAGGCCATGAAACATGAGCTATTTCATTAAATGTAGCCTAACTTCATCATAAAAATCTTTTCTGGACCTGAACAAATACTGGTTTAATGAGGGAGTTGGCTACAGTAGGATTTCATGATTTGCGGCATCAGAATAATAAAAAATATTCCTATTGAATGGAATTTCAGTATTTAATACTTCCCTGGATATTACTCAACAGTAGGAAAAAAATACTGCAGAACGTGGTGTGGGGGGAATACGCTTCCCTGATAAAGGCTGCATGGAGAGCAGATAGCCTGAGGTTGGTGGTTAAAATGAGAGGAGCTCACCAATTTGGTGGGTCAAGCTTTGCACTGAAAAGGGAAATGCAATGTTGTCCAGGCTGGCAGAGCTAAGCTCAGTGTCCCTGTGCTTACACCTGCATGGCTGTGGTCAGCCTGTGACCACTGTCTAACAATTAATTTCATGATTTCTGCTGTTGGGAGAGGTGTTACAAGAACAGAGGCTGGTCCATGAAATGCCACCAGGCCTGGCAGTACTGGGG